>NCQV01130667.1:0-14877 GCA_002740545.1 Lophocereus schottii | reverse complement strand
AGTTCATGTGGAGTTTGAATTGAAATGTGTGACTGGATTTGCTGGCAAAAGGGCTCTGCAACTAAAGTCCTTTGTGCTCTTCACCTTCAGTGCTGGTTGTAAAATGTGTCTCACATTGATGCTGACACGATACTCAACGCCGTAAATTTGTATGAGAGGGTATCTGTACATGACTTGTAGCACTTGACCTTTGTACAGACAAATACCATGCTTGGGTGAATGCAGAATTCTTGCTAGAGAAGTGCCTGGTGGGTATCTTGGATGACAGTGGTCAAGGAAAATGAGTTTATGCGGTCAAGCACAGAAAACGCAAGAGACAGGCACAGGGTGCATTGCAGAAGCTCAAGGGTGTGTTACTGGGAATTTAAAGGCATGTTTTGAACAGAGTTTCATGTTGGTGAACTGAAAATGGGGCAATACCTGTTGTATACCACACAATTGTTATGCTGTACATTGAAAGTTAAATGAATAAGAAAATCTTTACGCATCAATTTTGCGTGGGATGTGAGAAGTTCGGCTGTTCATGGTGACTTGGTGATCGGTAAATAAATAGGTAGTATTCTTTCATACATAAATAAGTTTATGGTTGGACTTGGTTGTATTCATTTTGGGGGCATCAAGTATCGAATGATCGTTTCGATTTGATTTGGTTTTGGGAAACTTTGGTTTGATTAACCAGGTTTGATTTGATTTGGGTTTGGGAAATTTGGTTTGATTAACCAGGTTTTTTAGTTCACAAAATTGTGAATTAGAATCAGATAAATTGATAATCGGATATTAATTAATCAATTTTTTTAGGGTGATTTATTGGTAACTATAAACAAAAATTTAAACCTGTTTGGTTCTAACTGAAAAATTTATTTGGTTTTACTTTTACCATTTTCAGTTTGATTTGACGATTTGGTTTTTCCATTCACCACTATATGCAATTCAAGTTCATAAAATAGATTTAAGTTATTATTTGAAAATATATTGCTCCATGCCGAAAGTGACATCTTAAATACATATCTCATTGTCGATTTTCAAGTAATGTGTATGAATCGAAAGAATGGAAGAGAGACTAGGGTTTTTTTTTAAAAAAAAAGAAAAATCTTTTGACAATAATACTAAGAATAAGACTTTTTAAAAGAAGAATAAGAATAATAAGAAGTTCAAAAAAAACTAAAAAACTGTTGAAAATAAACTTGAATCCAAGAACGAAGTAATAGAATGTCAAATTGAAAACGAACCACTTAACCAAGAATTAGAGAGAGGACGAAGTGGTAGGAGAGAGAAAGGAAGTGCGAAACTGAAAACGACCTAGAGAGAGAAAGCTATGGAAGAAGATGGGCAGCATCAAGTGGAGCGACAAGGACAGGGAGGAAGACCGATGGTGATATTGATAAGCGGGAGTCTTGTTTACTACCACTGCGCCTTCCGCCACGCCACCTTTCTCTCTGTTCTCTCCGACGTCATCCTCGTCATCCTCTGTTCCCTCGCCATTCTCGGCCTCCTCTTTCGCAAGTTCAATGTCTCGTATGTTCCATCATTCATTCATCCCCTTCTATTTAGGGTTTTGTTTCAGTACCCTGAAATCCTGTGTTTTTAATTGGAAATAAAATACCACTTCAGTTGAAGTTTAATCAGATGAAACCCATTTCATTTGGGTGCAATTCGAACTTTCGGAAACCCTATCCTATGAGTTTTGTTTAATTTCTCTACTCCATGATGATTTGGAACTGGGTTCTTTTATTTCTCCGTGTTGGAGAAATTACCCTCAATTTGGTGTGAGATCAAGAACAAAACTTTGGCAATGTGATTGACGGTAGAAAGTTTGTCAATTTTCTGCAATTATATTTGATTTGTGGAGCATTGAATTCTATCAAGTGTAGTGAATTCTATCAAGTGTAGAATAGAATTACAGTATTGGGAAGCAGTGGGAGTGATATTGTGAAGTGATTGGAGTATAAAGCTATGATTGAATTTCTGTGTATGATAATGCATCGCAGGGTGCCTCTGGATCCATTAGAATGGCAGATTTCACAAGATTCTGCTAACCGTGTTTTTGCCTGCTTGGTTAATACTGTTGGAGCTGCTGAATCGGTTCTGCGGGTTGCTGCTGCTGGCCATGACAAGAGGCTCTCCTTTGGGGTACCCTTTTCATCCATCTCTTCTTATCTTCATTTCTTACCTTTGTTACTCGCTGATCTTAGGATGTTTTCATTGATGTGTTGAACACGGAGTCAACTGGTAGGCATTTCTTCTAAAAGGAGAGAAAAAGGGTTCCCGGGGGCGGGGGGGTGTTTGGAAAGGTAATAGCTTTTGGATGGGGAATGACCTCTAGTTTTTCAATGGAGAGGCTTGTATGTCTATGTCTTCCCAAAGTATGAATAATTTATAGAGAATTTTAGGCTGAATTTACAAGCACAAGAAATGAACGAGTCCATCATTTTGTTAGAACCCATGTCATTGTCGTTTTATCAGATGTCGATCTTGGATTGCATCAACTATTCAAACTTTATTGAGTATTACATTTGTATTGCCAAGTATCAACCATATCAATGCTGCTGATTTCTGCGTACTGAAATTGTAAATTGGCGCAGGTTTTACCTACTCTTGCTCTCCTGGATTTCAATCTCATTGCAGATGTTACAATTTGAGTTGTACCGTTGTCTTTCTGCTGCGATTACCAACATACCTTTAGTATCTCAAACTGATTTGTTCATGCTATTGTTTTTATTTTTCAGGTGGTTGTTGGTCTCTATTTGCTGTCCGTTATAGGAAGGATGCTTTCTGGAATAACAGTTGCTTATGCTGGTACCTAACTACTCTTGTCCCCTTTTCATTTGCTATATATATTTTCAAGGGACAAAAGTGCGTATGCATTAAGCCATTCCTCTGAAATTATGAATATTTTCATAGTCATGATATCTTTCTTATGAGAAAATTAGTATCACTGGTGCTTTGAAGCTAGCAACGGAGCAAATGAAGGGATGCTAGGGCTTTGATTCTCATGTAGTATCCCACCCCCTGCTTCTCTGTGTTCAACTGGGTTTTGATCTCTGATTTTGTTAAAGATCATTTTGATCTCGATGCAGCCAACTAACATCACTATCAACGAGCTAATGTTTGTGCTTGCTGTGAACCAGGTTTGTGCTTATTTTGCCTCTACTGCATGCTTACTGATGGATCGCTGCAAATATCTGAACTTGTAAGTAGAAGAAGAGATGGTGCTGTTGAGCGTGATTGATAGCACATAGGTGGTATGCAACGTTGCTTGTAGATGAAACGGTTTTAGCAGATATGCGAGATAGCCCTATGGAGCATGGTTGACAGCTTGTGGGCAGCAGGCAATATCGCTTGTAGATTGATTGAACAATTTCAGTAGAAGTGCTAACCTAGATGTACCAAATGTAAATCTTATTCTTTGTTCTTTATAGATTAATGGAAGAACAACAATTTTGCCATTTTGGTCACGTGGAGAAGGATAAAATAATTTGGTCTATCTTACACTCTCGCATTCTTATGGCAAAAGCAATGCGACCAACTGTTTACTGTTGTAGCAAGACTAGTCAAGTAAATAGCTGTGCTTCTCCTTTGTTCAATTTCCCCTTCCCCTCTTTGATTGGAAAGTACTCCGCAATCAGTGCCTTTCAAATTTAGAATTTTTTGAGCACTTCTGACAATTTTGAGGCTACTTACAAGATACATCTAACCCAGACTCCAACCCTAGGTGTGATCCTTGATGTGAAGCTCAATTACCATTCTGAGACAATTCCAATTTCTAGCAGCGAAATTGCAATCCCTAAGCTACCATTTCAAGCCCAAATATGAATCAAAAACACATCCAACAACTAAATGCACCCCTACTTTGTACTCTTAAACCCAAGCCTAAACAACATAGAATTGTGGTATAAATCACAAGTCGCAACTGAGAATGCAATGGAAATCAGAAAAGAAGGAATAGAACATGAGAAAGCATTTGTGCTTTCCCTAAAGATACAAATTGAACCTTCTGGCATAGCAATAAGGGTTGACAACATCTGGTCGCCTTCTCATTTCTCAAAGCAAGTATGAAAGTAAATTGTAAATCACCATAGAACATTAGCAACAAGAGATCCTAACCAAAATTAAATATTATCTCACTTTAATGCTACCATATAACTAGAATTCCTACATCTACCAACTGCTTCTGGTATCAGTTTCATTTTCTCTTCCAGCAATGCTAGTCTAAGCCTCATATTATGGACATATACCAGAAGAGTGAACGGGTAAAATCAAGGCAAAAATGCAACATTAGTGAAAGCAACGCAGCACAAAGTGGGGGGTCATCAACAACAACCATATCGTCTCTGCGGAAGAATAAAGCCTCATCCCACTGGAAAACCGGGGTTGGGGGTGTCGACAAAGCATTATTTGTGCCGCTTATTATAAATGGCGTCTTTCAATGAGTAAGATGTCTTTCCAGGCTTCATAAAACATCCAGGTGATGCCCGAGTTGGGCATGACTTTCAAGCAGCTGGCACCCCAGCCTCTATAGAGTCCTCCTATGCCTTCTTCCCGGATGACTTCTGCGAGGGCTGCAGCCATGTTTGGAGGGCACTTACCTCGAAGTGCTCCAACCATCAGTCTTTTCCGGGCTACCTCAAGCGGGAAGCTAATTGTGCTTGCAGTAAGACCTGAAAAAGTTCAAGAAAGAATATTTTATTTAAGCTGAGATTATGGGATGCTAGAATATCGTTCATAGTTGCGGACTTTACAAGCCTCAAATCTAACCTGACAGGTCATTACCAGGAGAAACCAAAACCCAAGACAAAACCACCTGATCTTGGCATGAAGCCAACCGTTTAGACTGGTTAGAGTAAAAACATGTCATTTACTATTTTTGAGATCTAAGTTATTTGACAAGAATTTTTTTTCTTGGTTACACTGTGTGGCATGAAAGCTCAGGTAGGTAGGATTCAAACCAAGGTCTTTGTTAACAAAGCTCAAAATTGAGGGGGTGTCAGTTGATAAAAATGGTGAAGTCTCTAAGAAATGTAGCCACCGACCTGGGTTCGTATTGCGCCTACATAAACCTTTGTGCCTCATTTGCAACCAATGAAAATTACTCTCAAAATTGACACAATTATTGAATGGGTCAACCAAGTCGACCTATTTACCAGCTCTAGATACACCTGCCTAGGATGAGCAAGGTGTTTAGGGTTCAAATGCATGCATGCAATCTGATCCCTGATCTCTGACGCCTGCAATTTAATGGCAGAAAGATCACTTCCGTATGATCGCAAAGGCGTTCCATTTCCAGAACACAACAAGAAGCATGGTGAGAAATTTTGATCGACCACTATAAACCAAAGCTTTAAGAAATAGACATTTTCAGATGCTTGAGAAGTGGGCACAAACCAAGAATGTAGCATGCAGCTAGAACCCAGAATGGAAAGGAGTTTCATTTCAGACTAAAAATGCAAAGTTCGAATTAATTAAGTGTAATTTTAGACAAGAAAAAGTACTAGAATTTAGGTTGATCCTTGAAATGATCCTTGAAAGTTTACATCAAGCGTAGCAATTAAGGCTCAAGCTTCTCACCTGAGAAAGCACCAATCAAAAGCATCTCAGCTCGGTTCAGAGTTTTTTTCTTCTTTGCACCGCAGTAGGAGGTTTTTAATGAATCGTACATGAAATAGTAGCATGTGCTGTACGGAAGCATTCCAATAAGGGTGGGAGCAATACCGGAATATAAGCCACGGATACCACCATCCTTGTAAATTTTACTAAGTGCGACTGTTATATTGGGGTAATCCTCAGGTCTTACAGTCAACCTGTCCTGTAATAATGGAGACAGCAACGGACCTTTTAGTGTCATCAACAAAGAGAAATCAAAGACAATAGCTCAGAAATATTTCAGATGATAGGTATTCGTAGATAACTAATAGTACACTTCCAGACAGAGGCTGGAAGGCAGAAGAATGTACAACAAAAAATCAAAAGTGAACTCATGATGTGCAGATCAAGCACATTGATGGCTCATATTGCAGTGAAGAATAAACACTACCAAGCAGAGCAAACAAGAGGGAAAAAGGATGCATGTTCAGTATGTTTCCAGTCAGATCTTATCCAGTCACATTTTTTTTTTTTGAGTCAAATTTTTTTTCCTTTTTTTTGAGCATTCAGGAATGTATTTCTTTACGTTGGATTGGCATTGTAGAATGCTACATGGCAGTCTATTGTTTAATGAATCTATCCCTTTTAATATTGCCCAGAATAGGAAAAGAAAGAAACAAGGCAGGCATCAGACATATTATGTAGTGCAAAACAGCAGTGTCGGATGGCAAATCCTAGGGTGAAATACCTTAACTACTTCAAGGGGGTGGCCTGCTAGTGTCCCGGCAACTCCAGCAGCAGCACCAGCCACAGCAACAGGAGATAGCCATGAAAGAGGGATGTTTAAAGTGATATCCCCAATTTGGACCTTAGGCTCTCCATCCTGGTTCCATTTCTCTTGGGCAGATGTCATTGCCCGCTTGACCCACTCGAACGTACCAAGCTCAATGGCCTGGGTAGGAATTATACGCAGCATGTTAATCGTATTTCCAGCCCACAAACCCTGCCAACCCTGCTGCTCAATGACCTGGATGAAACTCCCAGCAATGTTTCTGGAACCCACGCCAACCACCATTCTTGTCCTGATATTGCAACCAATGAATCAAACACGATGTCTGAATGCAGCAGAGCATAGCCATATCAGGAGATACTAATATTTAGACATATGAAACATTCTCCACTAGTAAGTCTATCACCGAAACTCTTTAGCCCTTCACAGCAAAATTCCCAGTATGACACTAACAAAATTAAATATTACGTCGATGCTTTAAAAGTATATATTGTTTGGAGCTACTGAATATCACGATGTGCCAGAGACCTACATGGCCAGGATATTAACAAAACACATAATGTTCTATAACGATGTTCACAATCTTCAGACATGTGATCAACCACAACAAATTGCACTCCTAGTCCTAGGAATACAATAGACTTTACGTATACTTCTAGCATTTTTGAAACATAATCGAGAAAGGGGGAAAAAAAGCAAATTGGCATATGGTTGATAACTGCGGGCCATATTCCTGGCATCCAAAACCATGTTTCAAAATAGTAATGATTGACTTACAGCATCCACTAACCCAAATAAGGAAACAAGAAGGGAGGCACTCTATTTGCAAAATCAAGGAGTGCTTAAACATTTCCACATACACATATACAAAGGCCTTCAACCATAAACCATTGTTAACAGACTACCACCCACACTGGAACTTGAGTTTTTTTAATGAGAACTGCAATCTGTGACAATGTAACTGTCATGCATACAAGGAAGCGCAAATAGTGACCACACACGCATAACTATTCACCAAAAAAAAAAAAAAAGTGGACAGGTCACCTGATAGTCTCAAGAGGGGCTAGAACAGCTTTGGCCATTGCTCCTGCTAAGGCACCACTGAGAAATTCACCAACTTCTCTGGTTCTAATAAAACCCTGAGACTCATAAGAGCAGTTTTTCAGAATATAAAAGTGAACAAAGGAATGAGTAGATGACGACTTCATCGAAATACAAATCAACCTAAACAAAACCACTATCCCTTCCAAAATATTTGCATCGGCAGACATCTCTTTAACGAGAGGTAATGAAGAGTATTTTACAATTGGAATCGCACACCATAGAGACTTTGACAAAATAAACTAATCTGTAATTGTTTCTCAAAGGCAAATGATCGCCTATAAGATCTTCTGAAGATATGTAAGTCATCAGATTAGAACTAGATGTATAGATAGATATGCCCAGAAAAGTTATCAATCAGCGCCGTCGAGGAAGGTATGACTCATGTCACTGCCGCCTTCACAAAGCAGCTGAGTTGAAAGAGGGAAACACACTAAAAGTGCTTATGATGAAATCCAGGCCACCTGACGCATATACATGACAGAGACCAATCGTGACCGCAAGGCACGGGGCAACAAAGTATAAGTTTAAATTAATGTCATTTTGCCTAAAATTTCATGGACAACCACAAGCCTGCCTGATAATCTGTCACGTACCAAATACACCTCTTCATGAAAGAGACAAGGCCAGACAAAACAGCAAAACTGGTGATACGTGAGTATGATCTCTCTGCTACAAGTTTCCCTCAAAATCTCGGCAATTTATGGTCCAAAATAGACCATTCAAACCCAAATTACGACAATACCATGATAAAGGTACCAACTTTGATTATTCACTAGCACATATCTCCAATCCCAACCCCACAAAACTTGAGTAAGTTCTTATCATACATTTTACCAAGGTTACTCTAACAAAAAATAACGACCATAAGCTTCTAGCATCCAACAATTACAACCAAAAACAAACATCTGAAACTGATCAACGACAGGGAAAATGCCAAAAACTTAGCGAGAATCATCAAGCATTCACTGTACAAACACATGAAAGGGGATCAAAAAAACAACCGGACACGAGAGAGAGAGAGAGAGAGAGACCTGAAACGCTTTCCCAACATCAGGAATTTGAAATTTGAGGTCCAAGTTCTGGGCTTTATGAAGATGGACCTCTTTAGGAAGCATAACAGCTCCATAGACATCCCCAAACGCCAACTGCTTGGTCTTCTGCAAACCCATGTTTCTCACAATCATCAAACACTCAATTCAACAAATACCCAGTTCACCAAATTCACAAAAATGACACACAAAATCATAAGAACACAGACCTTCACATACATTTAAGACTGGAAGAGAGGAAAACCAAAAGGGTACATGCCTGAGACTGAGAGGGAGATTTTTGGACCATTTCAGATATTTTCAAACGCAGATATTTCCCTGCACTCGTTCTTCGCTTCTCCCCCAATGTCAGGCCTCCCTCTCTATGACTATTACTGGGGAGAGACCTTTGTGAAGGAAATTATCAAAAAAAGGGCAAAAACGCTTGTGGGTTTACGAATTTCTAGGGTTGTTGAGTTGGGTTTGGTTTGGTTTGGCTTGGCTTTTGGTGGGTTATGGAAACAAATGCAAAAATTTGGGGATTTTTTAAGTTTTTTGGCCTCTGTTTTGGGGGACCGACAACACCGTTTTTAGGTGTTTGAGGACTTGCCATGCAATTTGGCAATATGTTGAGAAGTGCCACGGGTTGAGCGCATCTTCTGACCTTTTGATCTCTTCTCTTGATCTCCAGTCTTCAACCTTTTCTTCAATTTTTAATGGCATCACCTTTTGACTCATTCGCTTGAATTTTGGAAAAAGGGTTAGAATCCTTTAACGTGATAATGTTGAAGTGTCTATGAATATTGTAGGTGGATGTCAACAAATGACGATTTAAGTTTCGTTTGGTCCATAGAAATTTGGTGGAAAAAAAGGTTGAAGAAAAAAAAAGGAGAAAGTAAGTTCTTTTCTCTTAGTTGGATTAAAAAAATACAAAAATTTGGATGAAAAATTAGAATATTGATGAATTACTTGAATCATGTTGTTGCCATCTGAGTGGTGTAAGGTTGAAGGAGGTTGAGGAATTCTTTTAGGAACTTTTCCCAAACTTTCCTCACAATTTTATGAGGAAAATTTTATCACTTGTTTAATATTTCTACCAATTTTTCCATCTAATTTTCCTTCATTTTTTTGGTGATTTTTTCTAAACCAAACACAAGAAAAAAAGTTATTTTCTTAAATTTTTTTCTTTCCATCTAATTTTTCAAGGTCCAAACGGAGCTTTAGGATGAGCTTCTAAAATAGGGACCTATTCTTTTCATTGGAAAATATTGCTTGGTTTGGGTGAAGTCGATTGAGATTAGTCGAAGTGGGTATTTTTGTTGAAATGGATTGAAGTGGGTTAAAGTAGGTTGAAGTAAATTGAAGTTGATTGAAATGGGTTAAATTTTTTTATATGATGGATAGGAGTTTGTCAAAATAGTAGGAAGTGGATTGAAGTTAGTTGAAGTAGGTTGAAGTGAGTTAAAATATGTATTTTTTTTATTAAAGTGGGTTGAAGTTGTTAAAGTGAGATTTACCACGGAAAAGAATAGGACCTAGGTCTATCACATATTATTTTAATCAGTAAGTCTTGTGCAAGATATTTTTACATAAAATATATCATAAGACGGGTATTTTTATAGTAATTTTTAATAATACTTGGGATGGCTGATAGTACATTTGAAAATTATTGTAATAAAAGTCACTACTAAATAAACTATTAATCACATCTAAATTAATAAGTCATTTCAAAATATATTATTAGTCATTGCAAAAGTACAAAATTTCAAAAAGTCAACCCTGAAAGAGTCGCCCAGGAATTTGTGTATTTTAATATGATATATACAACGCTAATAACCTGTATGCATTCTATTTGGCATAATTTAAATGCAGCTTTATTTTTACATGTTGTGAGTCTTTGGGGACATTAACTAATAATATAAATGGTAAAACATTTAAAATTGCTACCACGAGATTCAAAACTCATTGCCATTGGTTATAACACATTAACATCATTATGCACCCAAGAAAACAACTATGAGCGTCTATTTTAGGATTAATCTCAGACAAGCACACAAATAGCACTTGATTCTAGTTGCAAGTTGTCTAATTTGAGTAATTAGTTTTCATGCAATATTTGATTGAATGTAATACAATACAATCAATTTTGCAATAAAAATATGATTACGTAGTATACAGTAATTATGATTACAAGGTAGTTGTTATTTGTAATGCTTTCTTACAACCAAACAGCAAAATGAAAATACAATTACCAATCTGCTTACATTACAAGGTTGTCTATATTCAACAAAACATTATCTTATAGTAATGGCCCATTTTCATCCGTATAATTAGATGGAGATGGATAAAGGTTTGACCATGTTTTCTAAAGGTATAACGCGAACAATTTATTATGTAATTTAAATGGTGAAGTTTAATTGGATAAATATAAGCAATTTCTTATGTGCTCATACGAGCACATGCTTTCACTGCTCATGTATATATATTTTTCACGCGTATATTTGTCATATATTAATTTTTTAATATATATTTATTGATGTGACTCTTAGGAGTATGTGCTCCTAAGTAAGGGTGGGCAGGGGGCGGGTTTAGCCGCACCTTCACCTACACCCATTTTCAAAATTAGTACACATACCCATACCCATACCTATCGGGTGTTGTAAGTTATACACATACCCATATCCACTGGGTACAGTGAGTATGCGGATTTTATTCGGGTACATATATACAAAAAAGAATTAAACCCATTTTGTACCCATATTCGACATCAAATAGTCAATATGTCACATTAACCCCAAGTTTCTAACGACATATCATATTACATCCAATACAACTAAAAATTTGTCAATCAAAGTAATAAATTAGCACTTGATAATTACAATTTCTCTAACAAAATGTCTTATCGAAGTCATGAATAAAATGCAATTCAAAGCAACTAGCAAAATATTCAAGTATAAGCAATAAATTAGAACTTTAAACGAACGCGTGCGGTTTTATATAGGGCAAATATGGCACAACATTGATAAAATGGGTATGAGAAGAGTAGGACATATATCCATACCCATGTTAGTAATATTCCATACCCATATTTTTTTTATTTTTACTACCCATACCCATACTCCCAAATGATATGCATATTGATAAATATATAGCTAGTTGTAAATTTTATTATCCATCCGCGCAAGCGCTACTGAACAAGGAATAGACATTTCTTTTATCTTTCTTGCGCATTTATTATCCGTCTATTCATTTCACAACTTTTATTTAATGTAATAAAACAAAGTTACACTATCATTGTGAGAGAATTCGTGATGGAAAAGGCTCTGACATAGAGCCGAGCACTTTCACATAAAGTGAATAGTACACCAATAAATTAGATACTCAACCCTAGGTCGTATTAATCCCGCCCCTTAACCTGTATGGGAACGGACATATATATTGTAGTTAAGAAATAAAAATTGTCATGAATACAACCCTTTTATAAAAATATCAGCTAATTGAAATTTTGTAAGAACATATCTAACATCTAGACCACCATGAACAATCATTTCACAAACAAAACATTGATCTACAACTATGTTTTTACTTCTATCATAATGAATCAGGTTGTCAGTGAGGTAATCAACTCACATTGTTACACAAAATTTTCACCGAAGTGATATTAAGGACGCTAAAATTTGCAGGAGCTTGTGAATTCAAATTATTTCGCAACTATGAAACAATGATCTTGTAATCAGCTTTAGTAGAAGATTTTCTTTTTTTTTTGATAACCCAGGGTGTCCGGACCAGCTTGCGCGCACCTCAACTAAATCCCTGGAGGCTCTGAAGTTAGCGACCAAGGAAACCCTCTAGTGGCCCTTATGGGGAGTCGAACTGGTGACCACTGGGGAGCAAACCCAATGTGTTACCAGCTGAGCTACCCCATCAGGGTTAGCTTTGGTAAAAGATTTAGCGACAATCAATTGCTTCTTCGTGTGGCAATCAATCAAAATGGTCCAGAAAGACTACATGCCCAATAATGGAGCATCAACCAATCCAATTACCATTAGCGTAGGCAAACAGATTAGCAGCTAACCGAAATATGATGCCATGATCTAGGGTCCCCTCAATTACTTAGGAACAAGGTTGGCAACAGCAGGGTGAGAAGTACGGCGAATATGATAAATTAAGAAGCCACATAAACCGCATATGCAATATCAAGCGTCTTATAGTCCAAATGTTGTAATGTACGTACCATTCTTCTTTACTTATTATGATATTGTCAAGAATGCAAAGGGAACAAAGCTTGGGAGATATTGTGTGTCTTCTTTATAACCCATGGCTAATATGACTTAAATACAATACAAGAAGGCAAACCTTAGCTAAGACTTCTAACCCTAGTTGTGCCTTGGAGAGCAAGTTATCCAAAACTAGCAAGAAGATATTACAAAATATATTAACAAATATAATTCATATATTTACAATATATCAAAAGAATATGCTATTCTTATCACTCCCCCTCAAGTTGGAGCATGGGATTGACGATGCCCAACTTGGATTGTAGGTATAAGAATTGTTGCTTGCCCAGGGCATTGGTGAATATATCTACGGCCTGATGCTTAGAAGATATATAGCTTGTGAGCAATTCCCCAGAGGTGATGCGTTCTCGAACAAAATGGCAGTCTATCTCAATGTATTTTGTCTGCTCATGGAAAACAGGATTTTTAGCTATGTGTAGAGCGGCCTTATTATCACAGAACAACTTCATGGGTAGTTTAGGAAACACCCGTAAGGAAGCCAGGAAGGAATGAATCCAAATATGCTCATGGGTGGTTGCAGCCATAGCACAGTATTCGGCTTCGGCTGAGGATCTAGAGACAGTTGTTTGCTTCTTGGTCTTTCAAGAAATAGGTTACCCATCGAGAGTGATGAAGTATCCAGTCAACGTCCTCTTAGTGATAGGGCACGGCCGCCAATCAGAGTCACAATAAGCTTCAATCTATAGGTTCGAGCCACGGCGCAGGAAAATCCCTTACCCAGGATTGCCTTTTAAGTATCGGAGAACTCGTTGAGCTATAAGCATGTGCTCCTCCTTGGGATGCTGCATAAATTAGGATAAGATATGCACAGAATAGCTCAATTCAGGACAAGTAAGGGCTATTTAGATAGGACGACCCACTAATCTCCTGTATTGAGCAGCATCAATGATATCCGGGCCCGTAGCACGGGCGAGCTGATGATTTGTCTCCATGGGAAACTCTACATGTTTAGCACCTAATAATCCATATTCTTCGACAATTTGCAGTGCATACTTGCGCTGAGACAAGAATAAGCCATCAGAATTGCGAGCAGCCTCAATGCCCAAAAAATATTTCAGGGGCCTCAAATCTTTAATGCGAAAACAGTTATGCAGATATGCCTTGAAGGCAGAACAAGCAGTACTGTCACTCCCAGTAAGAACAAGATCGTCCACATAAACTAATAATGCCATAAAGACTCCATTTTTGTGGTAAGTAAACAAAGAATAATCAATATAGGAGTGAGCGAAACCATACTCAAGTAGCTTAGAGGATAGCTTTGGAGGAGCCTATTTTTAACCCATACAGGGACTTCTACAGCTTGCACACTTTATTGCCATAGGATGACTCGAAACCGAGAGGTAAGGTCATATAGACGTCCTCCTCGAGATCTCCATAAAGAAAGGCATTATTGTAACGCCCCCAGCCCTCTGACTAGGAGTGTTAACATTTTTTTTAAATCCTGAAATAAAATGGACAGAGTTTCCCCTAAAAAATGACCGCTTCCCAGGCTTAAAGCCCTATAAAATTTCCCTGCACTGAAGAACAGGAATAAAGGGCTTAACTACAACTCAATGGCTACCCGTCGGAGTTCACAGCTCTACAGGCCACCTGCCCGGAGCATCACAACCAATGCAATTCAATGCTTAAACAAATGAACAATGAAAGGTACAGCCCTAGGCAACTTAGATGATGGCTCACACGGCCATACAGAACGACTCTAAATGAAATGCAATGCAGACACCCAAGAACTGAAATTACAAGTCGTTACGTCATAATACATTTTACAGCTCACATACAAGCTTATAGCTTTATTTTTAGGACAGCAATGACTCCATCTTGACTTGTGTGGGCCGACTTTTACCTGTTATTTCAGAGACCTGGGAAGGCAATGATAATAACTGAAATGAGCAACTATCGCTCAGTGGATAATACCCTTTTCCTAAAACAATACGTTAAATGAAATAGTAACTTACAACCACTATTAGTAATTCCTTTCCCTTCAAGAACTCACCGATCTTACAGTATGTTCCAATCACGATGTAAGAGAAATAGCCTTTGCACCACCCGTTTGAACTTAAAGGTAGCTATACTTAAT
>NCQV01130609.1:3632-13697 GCA_002740545.1 Lophocereus schottii | reverse complement strand
TTGGTAGCAAATTTCACAACCATCTCTATGGATCGATATCTGATGTGTTACAACGATAAACCGTATGCTCGTGGAAAATCACTAACAAGTTTTTGGCGCCGTTACCGGGTATAGCGTTGTAAAATTAGGTTGCATCGCGTCGTAGTTTAGTAACTAGAGTCATTTGTATCGATTTCATTTTCGTTACGTATATTTGATTATCAATTTTATGTGCGTTACTTTAGTTTTAGTTGTTTTGTTTAGTAGAGATTTCTTTTGTCTTTGATTTTCAATTAGAGTTCATATTTTGTTTTTTTAATTTTGGTTCATTTAATTTTGATTTTGGTTATTCTTTTTTGCTGGAAAAAGAAATTAACAATTTGGTTATTGCGTAGGAAATAGGCATAGAAGCAGCAATGACAAAGCCCAAAAAAAAGGCTCTTATTTTGTGTTTGGGTTCGTTTTATATTTTGCGTGATGTTTGATTCTTTTTGGTCTTCCTTGTATTTTGGTAGCAGAGTTTTATTTTTGTTAGTTCGTTTTGTTTTGTTCACTTAATTATTCGAGTCTCCCAACTTTGTTTTAGTCATTAGTTTGTAAATAATGTCCTAGATGTATTTTCTTTCCTCAATAAAATAAAAAAATTAAAAACTTAAAAATCCAAAAAAAAAAATTGAAAAATCTTAAAATTGAAAAAATGATTCCAGCATGCTAGTTTTTAATTTCTCACAATATGAGCATAAACCTTTTTGGAGTTATCTTTTGAGACTTAATGATTACCGTGCTTACTTGAATCAAAATTTTCAAAAATGGAAAATTTGTGAGCTTATTACTGTGGGTTCGAATTCTGAATCTTGGGGTTTTATTGAGTGTATTTATCCTGGAAGTGTACTTGGATTATTATCTAAAATTCAAGATGAAGTTTGGAATTTTTTTGAAAAACTAGCTTGAGATACCTATGCGTTTGAACAGGCTAAAAATAATTTTGGATACCCAACTCCTAATGAGTCTGTTTTTCATGCTGATCCTTACCCTCATGATCACTTTAGGAATTCACATGACCCCTCTTACTCTTGCATGCCTCCTGCTTTCTGTGATTATTGTGAGTCATCTGCTCATGATGCTTGTAATTGCCTATATCGTGAATATATTGATGGTAAATGTGCAATTGTGGAAAAGACAATCAATGATATGACTGATAAAATGTTAGAGAAAATGAAAGTGAGAATTCCTAAATATTCTCACTATTTTAATCAGAGTAGGGAGAATTATAATGAGTCTGAATCTAGTTTAGGATCTCCTAAACCTAAAGTTAATATCTATGATGCTTTTGAACCCTCTTATCTTGCTAGGCCTACCTTGAACGAAGACATGCCTTTGCCTAGTACAGAACAAGAGAATGGCCTCCTTACGTCTCCATCACTTGATCTTGCATCCCATGCTAGCTCACCTAAGGATATCACTGATGATATCCTCGTTTCTGTCGTCCCACCTACCACTTTGAATTATTCATGTGAGTTTGAGGTGGTGAACAATTTGCCACTACTAATGAGTTAGATCTGAGCATCCAGTTTGACATTGAGTAACATGAGATAGATGAGCTCGAAACTCTGTCTTCAGAGGAGTCATGTGTGGAAGTCATTGAACCCACTAAATTGAAAATTAATGATGATCTTTCTATGGAATATGAATCTTTTGCACGTGGGTTTGATCAAAATGAAAGTTTTGATGAAGGTTTTTGTACTAAATATGAATTATTTTCTTTTGAACCGATACTTACTGACTCCATTTTGGAATCTTACAAGTCTGAATTTATCGAGTTTGATAATCTTGTCACTAAAAATTTTGATTTAGGCGAGACTCTCGTGCTTTTTGCTATTATAAGAATTGTGGATTTTCGACCCACCAATTTGCCTACGCCGCTCATTCATGATGATATACTTTCTAGGCCAATGACCCTCCAGTTGGCTAGTTTGAATTACATCTGCCTGTTTGATGTTTGGGCCCATACATTTGATAAGTTGAAGTGGGCCCTTACCTGTGCTTTATTGCCATGGTGGATGTACTCAATGTGGATCCAACTCTGTACTTTTTATTGTTTCTATGTTATTGGGAGTTGTTCTTCTATGTTCGATAAGGTACTTCATGCTCTAATGAGTTTTGGTTTAAGCAGCACTTTTCAACTTGATGTGGAGTGTCGGATACTCTGCGAGCCGAATCCTGATCGGTGATTGAGATGATTGCTCAGGTGAATGTAGCACCCGACCTAGTTTGCTAAGCATTTTCTTCTCTTCTTCTCTCTTTCTCTCCTTCTTCATTTACTTTCCTTTTTGCATAGTTGGCTATTTTTCTTTTTCTGTCTTTTGTGTGTGTGTGTATATATATATATATATAGTTGTTTTTGAGTCATGTCCTTTTTATTTTTCAATGCTATTTTTTTGTTTTCTTTTCAGGCTTCATTTTGTGGTTTTATGGTTCTTTCCACTCCCAATAAGGACATTGCGACATTTAGGCGGGGGGAAACTTTGAAAAAGTTTGAAAAAATTTGAAAAAATTTGGGAACTTTAAAAATCCAAAAAGATTTTTGTTTTGTTTTTGGGAAGGCTTCGTACTATTCTGATTAGCTTAAATCCTTTGCGCTTTTAATTTATATGTAAGCGTGATGTGCATGACAGGTCTTCGTCCTCAGTGTGTCATTCTTAGCACTAATTCTAACTCCAATTGTTCATTATCAATGTGCAATCCAATCCTTATTTATACCATCATCATTATCTTAAGGTTTTGGTCTTCCATGATCTACTCTTCCAGTTGTCTTTGACACAATTACTTTGGTTTTTGTCTGCATTCGAAAACAAACCAAAAAAAAAATGGAAATGAAAAAAAAAACGAAAATGAAATGAAATTTGGAATGACAAGTTTCCCTTTGAGGCATGTACTACTGGCATCACCCTTTGAGGTATGTGCTACTGGGTGTTACCTTTTGAGGTAATACTGCTATTGGAAAAGCTTGCTTTCTATGTTAATAAGTTAATAATGTAATTTGTGTTAGTCAAGTGGGATTGAGTTTGATTCTGGTGAACCTAAGCCCTAAGATGATAATGCACTTGCACACGAGTATTGGGATGGATTCAAAGTTTTGATGTACAGTGGATGAAAAGTTAGTGCTTTGATGTCATCTATGGGGTAGAGAGCCTTGATGAGTACATTTTGTTTATATGCAGGCCAATATCTTTGCTACATGGGTGATTTAGTTGATTAGAGTGTACATATATCTTTTTTCAGTTTTGTACATATTAATTTTTGAGGGAAAAAAGCCAAAAAGTATTTTCGAGTTTCTGTTTTTATTTTCTTTTATAGATTTTGTGGGCATATGTTCTGCAAACCCTCACGAGATCTTCCTTATGTACTATGGGTGACCTAGGGGTTTAAAGGGTTTGTTGCACATACTAAGTGCAACTGTGATTCTTACAAAAGTGAGTTAGAATTTTATTTTCTTTTATAGGATTTTTTGTTTTATTTTACTTGATAATGAGCAACATTAAGGTATGGGGGTATTTTTATCAACCCTAAATTATGTTATTTTATACCCATTAATATCTAGTATTTGCTCAAGATAAATTATTAAATTAGAATTTCAATGATGTGTTTGTTCACTTTGCAGGGATTGGAAATTTGCGAAAAAATAATGTTTTCCAAGGTTGGGCCAACAGAAGAGGAAAAAAAAGGAAATAGAGCAGTAGAAGATCGAGGCCCACACGCGAGGCCCAGTACACGACCCCTTTCCTTGATTGGGCTTGGCCAGACAATCGCCCCAAACCGTCCCCCCATCTTTTCTTTTTCTTTTTTTTTTCTTGTTTTCCTTTCTCTTTCGTAGGGCAACCCAGCTTTTTCTTCTTTAACTTTAATCCTCATACTTGCCTGCTCCCGAGGCCCAAACTAAAAGACTCGTCTGCTTTCACTTAAACGGTCACGCCTGGGCCACATGACTTCAGCAGCTGCCGCCTCCCCTTTCTTCGTCATCCTCTTCGATAGTTTGCATAGCCAGAGGAGCTCGAAAAAAATAGAGGAACGAACAGAGCATGGCGGCGTCCTTCGCCTCCCACTCTTAGCTGTTCTGCTTCCTCTGTCTCCTCATTCACTCCATCTTTATCTCTCTCTCTCCAACGTATAAAGGGCCACTACGGCTGTTGTTCTGCCTCTTCTTCTTCTTCTATCTTAATCTTCCATTATGTCAATCCTATCTCTTCTTTCACCAAAACTGTTCTTTCATTATCATAATCTCCATCTAGGATTTGCAGTTAAAGTGGCTTTAATGGGAGCAGTTATCGAAGGGAGGTGAGAAGGCTCAATTTTCGGTGGGCTTCAAAAATGGAACAGAGCACGGCAAAAGGAGAGCAGATTAGCAGTAGATTAGGAGTCGTGGAGAAGAGTAGGTTAGGGTTATTTTCTAGGAATGATCAAAATTCTCAGACTTTGATTGAAATTCTTAGATTTGGAGTAGTGGGCTCGAATGCTTGTGCCTATGATCAGTGTTCGTATCCGCTGCCTCGTTCCTGAATGTTCTGAGGAAATGAAATAGTTTCGATTAAGTGTTGGTGCCCAAATTATTTGCAATTTCGGATTCCATCCATATTTTCGGCATCTCCAACTAGAAGCTCACATTACATGAATTAATCCTTTTTTATTTAGACTATCAAGTTGTGGAATATCTTAACATTGGAGTACTTTAATTTAGATTAAAGCTCTAATTTAGTCTAGAATTTTTGGTAACACAATTTCACAACCATCTCTATGGATCGATATCCGAAGTGTTATAACGATAAACTCTATGCTTGCGGAAAATCACTAACAAGTTTTTGGCACCGTTGCCAGGGATAGCGTTGTGAAATTAGGTTGCGTCGTGTCGTAGTTTAGTAATTCGAATCGTTTGCATCGATTTCATTTTCATTACGTATATTTGATTTTTAATTTTGTGTGCATTAGTTTAGTTTTAGTTGTTTTTGTTTAGTAGGGATTTCTTTTGTCTTTGATTTTACATTAGAGTTTATATTTTGTTGTTTTTAATTCTGGTTCATTTAATTTTGATTTTGTTTATTCTTTTCTGCTAGATAAAAAAGACTAACAATTTGGTTATTGCGTAGGAAATAGGCACAGAAGCAGCAGCAACAAAGCAAAGAAAAAAATGTTCTTTTTTTGTGTTTAGGTTCATTTTATATTTTGTGTAATGTTTGAGTCTTTTTGGACTTTCTTTTATTTTGGTTGCATAGTTTTGCTTTTATTAGTTTGGTTTGTTTTGTTCACATAATTATTCGAGTCTGTTGTTTTTGTTTTAGTCATTAGTTTGTAAATAGTATCCTAGATGTATTTTCTTTCCTCATAAAAATTTAAAAAATTAAAAACTTGAAAATCCAAAAAAAAGTTTAGAAAATTCTTAAAATTGAAAAAAATATTCAAGCATGCTAGTTTTTAATTTCCCACAATATGAGCATGAACCTTTTTGGAGTTATCTTTTGAGGCTTAATAATTATCGTTCTCAGTTGAATCAAAATTTTCAAAAATGGGAAATCCGCAAGCTCATTGCTGTAGGTTTGAATTCTGAATCTTGGGGTTATATTGAGCCTATTTATCTTGAAAGTGTACTAGGATTATTATCTAAAACTCAAGATGAAATTTGGGATTTCTTTTAATAACTAGCTTGGCATACCTATGCGTTTGAACAAGATAAAAATAATTTTGGATGTCCAACTCCTGATGAGTCTATTTTTCATGCTAATCCTTTCACTCATGATCACTTTATGAATTCACATGACCCCCTTACTCTTGTTTGCCTCCTGCTTTCTATGATTGCTATGAGTCATCTTCTCATGATGCTTGTAGGTGCCCATATCATGATTATATTGATGGTAAATGTGCAAGTGTGGGAAAGATGATCAATGACATGACTGATAAAATGTTAGAGACAATAAAAGTAAGAATTTGCTGAATATTCTCACTATTTTAATCAAAGTAGGCAGAATTGTAGTGAGCTTGAGTCTAGTTTAAGATCTCCTAAATACAAGGTTAGTCTCTATGATGATTTTCCACCCTCTTATCTTGTTAGGCCTACCTTGAACGAAAACATGCCTTTGCCTAGTCTAGAACAAGAGAGTAGCCTCCCTATGTCTCTATCACCTAATCTTGCACCCCACACCACCTCACCTATGGATATCACTGATGATATCCTCGTTGCTGTCGTCCCACCCACCACTTTGAATAATTCTTCTGACTTTAAGGTAGGTGAACAAGTTGCCACTGCTAGTGAATTAGATTTGAGCATCCAGTCTGACATTGAGCAACATGAGATAGATGACTCAGAAGCTCTGTCTTTACAGGAGTCATGTGTGGAGGTCAGTGAACCCACTAAATTGGAATTTAATGATGATCTTTCTGTGGAATATGAATCTATTGCTTGTGGGTTTGATGATAATGAAAGTCTTGATGAGGGTTTCTGTGCTAAATATGAATCCTTTTCTTTTGACCCCATTCTAACTGACTCCATTTGTGAATCTTGCAAGGCTGAATTTGTCGAGTCTAATAATCTTGTCACTGAAAATTTTGATTTAGACCAGATTCTCATGCTTTTTTCTATTACAAGACTTGTTCCAACCCACTGTTTTGCCTAGACCGCTCATTCATGATGATATGCTTTCTAGTCCACTGACCCACCAGCTGGCTGGTTTGAATTACATCTGCTTGTTTGATGTGAGGGCCCATATATTTGATAAGTTGAAACGAGCCCTTACCTATGCTTTATTGACATGCTGGATGTACTCATTTTGGATCCAACTCTGTACTTTTTATTACTTCTATGTCATCAAGAGTTGGTCTTCTGCGTTCAGTAAGCTACTTCGTGCTCTAATAAGTTTTTATTTAAGTAACACTTTTTAGCTTGATGTGGAGTGTCTGATACTCCGTGAGTCGAATTCCGATCGGTGATTGAGATGATAGCTCGGGTGTACTTAGCGGCCGACCTGGTTTGTTAAGCATTTTCTTCTCTTCTTCTCTTCTTCTCTCTTTCTCTCCTTTTCTTTTTCTTTCCTTTTTCTATAGTTGGCTATTTTTCTTTTTCTCTCTTGTATGTGTGTGTGTGTGTGTGTATATATATATTTGTTTTTGAGTCATGTCCTTTTTGTTTTTGAGTCTTGTTTTTTTTGTTTTCTTTAAGGGTTTTATTTTGGGGTTTTATGGTTCTTTCTACTCCCAATGATAACATTGTGCGATTTAGGTGTGGGGTGAAAAACTTTGAAAAAAGTTTTAAAAAATTTTAAAAATTTGAAAACTTTGAAAATTCAAAAAGATTTTTGTTTTGTTTTTCAGGAAGTTTCGTACTATTTTGATTAGCTTAAATCCCCTCTGTTTTTAGCTTGTATGTAAGCGTGATGTGCATGATAGGTCTCCGTCCTCAGGATATTATTCTTAGTGCAAATTCTAACTCCAATTGTTCATTATTGATGTATAATCCAATCCTTATGTATGCCATCATCATTATCTTAAGGTTTTAGTCTTCCATGATCAACGCTCCCACTTGTCTTTGACATGATTACTTTGGTTTTTGTCTGCATTCAAAAAACAACAAAAAAAAGAAAAAAAAAGAAAATGAAATGAAATTTGGAATGGCAAGTATCTCTTTGAGGCATACGCTGTTAGGCGTTACCTTTGAAGTATGTCCTACTGGGTGTTACCATTTGAGGCAATACTGCCAGTGGGAAAACTTGCTTCCTATGTTAATAAGTCAATAATGTAATTTGTGTCAGTCAGATGGGATTGAGTTTGATTCTGGTAAACTTAAGTCCTACGACGATGATGCACTTGAACACGAGCACTGGGATGGATTCAAAGCCTTGATGTATAATGGGGTGAAAAGTTAGTACTTTGATGTCATCCATAGGGTTGAGAGCCTTTATCAGTACATTTTATTTATATGCACGCCAATATCTTTGCTACATGGATGATTTAGTTTATTAGAATGTACATATATCTTTTTCCTGCTTTGTACATATTAATTTTTGAGAAAAAAATAAAAAAATATTTTTGAGCTTTTATTTATGTTTTCTTTAATAGATTTTTTGGGAATATCTTCTGCAAACTCTCACGAGACCTTTCTCATCCACTAGGAGTAACCTAGTGCTTTGAAGGGCTTGTTGCACATGTTAAGTACAACCGTGATTCCCACGAAAGTGCGTTAGGATTTTATTTTCTTTTTAGGGTTTTTAGTTTTATTTTACTCAATGATGAGCAAAAATTAGGTATGGGGGTATTTGTTCAACCCTAATTATGTTATTTTGTACCTCATTAGTATCTAATATTTGCTCAAGATAAATTATTAAATTAGAATTTTAATGATATGTTTATTCATTTTGCAGGGATTGGAAATTTACGAAAAAAATGAATAATGTTTCTTAGACCAAGAGAAGAGGGAAAAAAAGGAAACAAAGTAGTAGGAGATCAAGGCCCACAGGCGAGGCCTAGTCCGCGCCCCCCTTTCCTCAGCAAGGCTTGGCCCAGATGATTGCCCCAAACCGTCCCTCCCATCTTTTCTTTTTCTTTTTTTTCTTCTCTTCCTTTCTCCTTCGCAGGGTAGCCCAGCTTCTTCTTCTTTTCTTTTAATCCTCAGACTTGCCTCCTCCCGAGGCCCAAACTGAAGCCTGGTCTACTTCCACTTAAATGGTCATGCCTGGGGCACGTGACTTCAGCAGCTACCCCCTCCCCTTTCTTCTTCGTTCTCTTCGACAGTTTGCATACCAAGAGGAGCTTGAAAAAATAGAGGAACGAATAGAGCATGGCGGTGTCCTTTGCCTCCCCCTCTCAGCCATTTTGCTTCCTCTCTCTCCTCATTCACTCCATCTTCATCTCTCTCTCTCTCTAACTCACAGAGGGCCACTACGGCTGTTGCTCTACCTCTTCTTCTTCTTTCTTAATCTTCCATAACTGTTCTTTCAATCCTATGTCTATCATAACCGTTCTTTCATTATCGTCATCTCCATCTAGGATTTGTAGTTAAAGTGGCTTTAATGGGAGCAATTATTGAAGGGAGGTGAGAAGGCTTGATTTTGGGTGGGCTTTAAAAATGGAACAGAGCACGGCAAAAGGCGAGTTGATTAGCAGTAGATTAGGAGCAGTGAAAGAACAGTAGATTAGGTTTATTTTCGAGTAATTATAAAAATTCTCAAAATTCTCAGACTTTGATTTAAATTGTCTGATTTGGAGTAGTGGGTTCAAATGCTTTTCAATTTGTGTGCTTGTGATCAGTGCTGTGCCTATGATCAGTGTTCGCATTCCTCTGCTTCGTTGCTTAAACTTTTGAAGAAATGAAATAATTTCGGTTAAGTGTTGGTGGCCCAAATTATTTGCCGCTTGGATGTTTATCCTTATTTTGGCCTTAGGCCTTTGCAAGTTAGAGCTCACATTACATGAATTAACCTTTTTTTTATTGAGACTATCAATTTGTGGAATATCTTAACATTGGAGTAATTTAATTTAGATTAAAGTTTTAATTTAGTCTAGAATTTTTGGTAACCCAATTTCACAGCCTTCTTTGTGGATCGACATCCGAAGTGTTACGATGATAAACCGTACGCTTGCGAAAAATCACTAACAAGTTTTTGGCGCCACTGCTAGGGATAGCGTTGTGAACTTAGGTTGTGTTACATCATAGTTTAGTAATTAGAGTTGTTCGCATCGATTTCATTTTCGTTACGTATCTTTCATTTTCGATTTTGTGTGAGTTAGTTTAGTTTTAGTTGTTTTAGTTTAGTTGAGATTTCTTTTGTCTTTGGTTTTCGATTAGAGTTTATATTTTGTTTTTTTATTTTGGTCCATTTAATTTTGATTTTGGTTATTATTTTCTACTAGAAAAAAAACTAACAATTTAGTTATTGTGCAGGAAATAAGCACAGAAGCAGCAACAATAGAGCCAAAAAAATGCTCTTCTTTTGTTTTTGTGTTCATTTTATATTTTGTGTGATGTTTGAGCCTTTTTGGTCTTTCTTTTATTTTGGTAGCATAGTTTTATTTTTGTTAGTTTGTTTTTTTTGTTCCCTTGATTAT
>NCQV01130599.1:4842-16251 GCA_002740545.1 Lophocereus schottii | reverse complement strand
AAAAAAAGACAGAGAAATTATGTGTTGGACAGTAAAAGCCCAGCCTCCTCATCTTGTGCTGCTACAAGTTTCCCTTCTGCTCTCATTACTCTCCTCCCTTTGTTGTTGCACACTCTCCCACCGTCATCCTGTTAGGAGTTATTACGATAACTATGGTGATGACTATTATAGCGCCAACAATAATGTGATCATTGGTGAAGAAGACAATGAGGTGACCAGGAATTACTATCAGAGATATAATGACAATAATGACAATGGTGCTCATGATCAGCTTGGCCTCCGGAATTTCATGGACGACGGAACGGAACAATCAGAAGCTCTTGCCCCTTCGTCTTCCGGTTACAAAATTGTTAGTGTAGATGACTACTTGGGGTCAAATCAAGACAATGCGGATCATAATCAGGTAACTAATAATTTAATCTTATATTTCAATTTTACTCATGTTAGTCTTACCATTGTAAAAATATGTATCTATGTCCATCGTTATCTTGTTATGACTACTTCACTTTATTAACCCTGTATATACAAGGCTTTTGCGAAAGCATGGAAGGAAGCCTGTTTTACAACAGGTGGAGTGTTCCTAGTGCCCAAGAACAAGGAGTATAAGCTCAGGCCTATGAACTTCTCCGGCCCCTGCCATGCCCATTTCAATATCAAGGTATCCTAGATCCGTACATATCATTTAATTTTTCTCACAATTTGATTAATTTGATCCGAACCGCTTATGTTGTGTGTGAAAAATGGGTTGTATATATAGATTCTAGGAAGCATAAAGGCCTCGGAAGACATATCAGAATACAAGCCACGAACACATTGGCTCGTGTTTGAGAATTTACGCAACTTCGAGCTCGAAGGTGGAGGAACCATTGACGGCAAAGGACACATTTGGTGGCAAAACTCTTGCAAGATAAATAAGACCAAGGTATTTAGTCTTAACTGTCGGACTCTTGTGAGAAAGTTTATGTACATCTCTAGAAAAACGGACTCTTCGTGTTGTTATGAACCGTACTCTTAATTATATTGACTAATCTTCAAGGAGCTTTTTGACCCTTAGTCTCATACAGCTTTGACCTTTTTTTGCAGCCCTGTCAGCATGCGCCCAC
Source organism: Lophocereus schottii (assembly GCA_002740545.1). Taxonomy (NCBI): domain Eukaryota; kingdom Viridiplantae; phylum Streptophyta; class Magnoliopsida; order Caryophyllales; family Cactaceae; genus Lophocereus; species Lophocereus schottii. The sequence goes on along the minus strand of NCQV01130599.1, from coordinate 15,148 downwards.
GGTATGTTCAAGACTCCAGCAAAAAGATATTTTTCCCTTTGATGAATGATTATGTGCAATGATATACACGTGTGTGCATAAGTGGGATAATTTCGAATCGAAATGAATTAAATGTTTTTATGGTTTAGGCTTTAACCTTCGAAGGATGCAAGAACTTCAGAGTGACGGAACTAAGGATGGTAAACGCACAACAAATGCACCTGACATTTCAGAGATGTGCAAATGTGAGGGCTTTCAATTTGGTGATTATTGCACCGGGACATAGCCCTAACACCGATGGTATTCATATATCGCAAACTAGGAACATCCACATCTCCAACTCTCTCGTTAAAACAGGTACATACTTTTGAATAACCAAATTCAATTCAATTTTGATACTCTTCATTTGTCTTGTTTTTCATGAATTTTAATTAATTAATTGTCTCTAAAAGCAATTTTCTAAAATTTCCCTGATGAATTAATTAATTTGGTTGATTAATTAAAGGTGATGACTGCATATCAATCGTAAGTGGGTCAAAGAATATTCGAGCCACAGACATAACATGTGGGCCTGGGCACGGAATCAGGTCTCAAACTCATCTCTTCCTCGTCTTACCAGATTTGTACTTTCTTTTATGAAAAATTTCAGCGAAAACCACATTTCATCTCACCTAATCTTTACTTGTTTATGTTGTTCACACACTGCCTAATCACACATACCTCATGCGTTGCACCTACAAATTGTTTTATTTTTGTGTACTTTTTTTTTAATTATTTTTGTTGGTTATCAGTATCGGAAGCTTAGGGGCAGGACAATCCAAGGCCCATGTCTCAAATGTATGGGTAAATAGGGCAAGACTTTCAGGAACCACTAATGGAGTCAGAATTAAAACTTGGCAGGTAAACATCACTATTGTCCTTAATTCCTGCTCTCTCTCCATCCTATTCTGATTTTGTTAGGTAATTTGCTGTTTATATCCAGTCTTAATTACCTTCTTTTATTCTCCTCAGTTAGCTGTCTTCAAATTTTTGCACCTTTTTTTTTCCTTTTTCATTAATTATCTAAATATCTCTCTCTTTTTTTTTGTCCTTTCAATGTAGGGAGGCCGCGGATATGCCAAAAATATCATATTTCAAAATATTTTGATGCAAAATGTTAGCAATCCGATAATCATTGATCAACATTATTGTGATCAACAAACGCCGTGCCAGGATATGGTAATTAGCTGTACATTCATTTCTTGATTATCATGTGAAACTGTATAACGTATTAACATAGATCAATACAAAATATGTTTTTTAATATCTTGTATCAGTACACATATCATCAGCCTTGACAATATTATAAAGAAGAATGTATTTTCTCGACTTTGACCAAAGATTCTTTTTAAGTAGTAATGGTCACTTTTTCGAATTTCCTTCTCATTCCGCACTTATAATTAAAATGAATGAATATGCAGAAATCGGGGGTGCAAGTGAGCAATGTGTTGTACAAAGACATTAAAGGGACGAGTGCTACAGATGTTGCGATAAAGTTAGACTGCAACAAAGGGCATCGATGCAGAGGAATCATCTTGCAAAATGTAAAACTGATGAACCAACAACAACAAAGAGCCAAGGCTGATTGCCATTACGTTAATTTGGTCCATAGAGGCACTGTCTTACCCAAATGCTTTCGCACAACTTAGTGTTAAGTACGTTAATTATCAATTATTTTTCCATTTCTTAATTACCCATTTTAATTTATTCAGTTGATGATATTTATATCGTGTATATACTACATATCCAAAAAAGAATCAGTTTTTTGGCAAAACAATAGAAAAAGTTCCATAATTGGGGATTATTAATGTACGACTCTGGGATTATTATTAATGTAATTTTTACTTTTTAACCTTTGCCTCTGCAAACGTACCACATGATGCTCCCATATAGGATTTGTAGTTTTTGTAAGAAATTGCTATCTTTTGTTAGTGCATATTTTACTGGTTTGACCTTTTTTTTTCCCCCCCTAACCTTGATCCGACTATGTTTTGGCCCTAATTGCTAATGTTATGATTGAGCTTTGTTTATATTTGCAAGATTTTAACAGAACGAGTTCTTGTTTACCATAAAAAGATTGAGCTTTGTTTCAAAGGCTTTGTATATTCATAGAACTCAAACTCAAAACTGTGTTAAAGGGAATATATGTTAAACAACTTGAATCAATCTGTATTATTTTCATGATTAACTTTAAATGCGTTTGTTTATTTCCTCTTATGGTGTATAAATTTTAATTTGCCAAAGATGCTGTTGTAATTGAATTTATTTCCTTATTCTAATAATAAATAGTGTTAAGTAATTGAGATGCAATTTGCATGATTTTCAGCATCGGTGCTGAAAAGAAACATCTAATTGAAGATAAATTAACATTTTGGTTATCGAGTTCTACAATTTGGAGCCTACAAAAATGTAACATTTGACAAAGCACATATATGCCCCTGAAATTACTATTTTGCAATATCTTTTAACGTCCCTTTTCTTAATAATAATAATAATAATAATAATAATAATAATAATGCGTGCACCCCTCTACAATTCTACTTCACGACACAATCTACCCCTAAATGTTCGGCACCCCTCTCAATCTTTTGTTGGGCAGGCCCTAGTCTGAGATTATGGGCCGGACACCAGGGATGTGCACCTGTGACTACAGAAGAATACGCGGCTGTTTTAATGTCCATCACCTCAGCCTTCCCTCAAGTCACCTGTATAACGGGAGCTCCGTCAGCGCTGTGGGCCACAACCCATTACCCATTTGAAGAGGAAAGATATTTAAATGTTACGTTTGAATCCCTCAATTTCAAACTATGAGAGCATACACACGGACGCCTAGATTCAATCGCACTCAAAAATGGGAATGCTGTCTGCTTATTGTGTGGTCTCAAATACAACACCACCACCATCTTTCAGTATAGGTCCCGTTTTTATGGGGTCTGAAGAGATCTAAATATAGGCAATCTTATCTCAACTGACATGCCTGCCCATTGAAAGACTGATTTTAAGATATCTATAAAACAAAATTTTGTGAAAATATTTCATAAGAGAGGGATTTTGTGTAAATATTTTATAAAAGAACGATTTTGTGAACACACTTTATGGAACAAAAACTAATTATAAGCATTGCGGAATATTGGGTGGTCTCAAGTCTGGAGTAAAAAGTCAATATTTGGCTGCAAATGTGGGCCCACGTATTGGTTAAAGTAGGACCCAATTTATCATCAGTAATGCTCAACTAATTGGTTATGTGCATGCATTTGCAATGAGTTGAACGGTACCGTTTCGAAGGCATGCACAGCACACGTTGGAGCATTCACTAAATTTTCGGCTTGTTCCTTGTTTCACTTCATAGTGGAATGAACGGGTGTGTTTTTCATTCTTATACATGCCATTTATGTGACAACTAATCTAAAATTATTATAGCAATTATTTTGACGCAGAACACAATTTCTAATTATTTATATTTTGAAATAATGATTCTAAAATATTACTTACGTAAATTAAATTTTAATAATTTAAAATACTATCATAATTGAATTTTAAAAATTTTGAATTAATTGATCTATGAAAATCCATACTTTTCAATATAAGAACATTTGAGAATTATATTTCAAAGCAGGCAAGGAATACCGGTAGGGATGAAGTTGCTTACAACTGGATCTCCCGAGATCCCGCGAAAGCAGGACTCACACTAGGAGTTGTTGTTGTTGTTGTTGATAATGTGAAACAAATAGAAATTGAGTAGGATTATACCCATTGTACATGCTCTGAGTGTTTATGCGCCAACATTACTAATACCGGCTGATTTGTCAATTTTTGTGTGCACTGAGCTTCTCCGGTTCTCCCATCCACATTCAACATACCACATGCAAGGCCAAAAGGCTTTCGTCAGCCCTACGGGAGAAGTGTGATAAGTCAAAGTGTACTTTATAGGAGGAAATTCTGTATTTCGACGCCAACAAAGTAAAACAGGGGGAAAGAAAATAATGTGTCGAGTCTCAAAATCAAATAGAGGGAGCACTTCTATTCTAGTTTGTTAGGCGTTTTTGCCCAACGCAGAACACGCACACAAAGGCAGGGTCTGCTTGTACCGTGACCAAGGGGACGGGGATACAGTACACTGACATGCATTGGAAGTCATTGATTGAACGTGGTATATGTAATTGTGTATTCTCATTCCAACTTGCCGGATTTCAGGGTCAGCTCCATCATTACTGATGTTCTGCAATTACCCTTGCAAGTCATGCTTACACAGTATTAGTCAACACATCTTCACCTAATTATGTTGACTTCACTTGCACACCCCCGAGAAAAAAAAATTGAGTTAATTCATTTCTTTTGGATCACGCCTGCTTTACACATCCATCTAGATCTCTAGAAGTTGCTAGAATATGAATATCATAAGAATCAACTAATTTCTTACCCTCTAACGACAATAATATCAATAATAACTCTTGGTATGAGTTTCATTTTCTCGAGGGTTGAGGAGATTCAATTGTGAATCTCCCAAAAGAAAAAGAAATTAAAGACAAATCTTAGCTAACATTAATTCCTTTTCCCCTTTGAACAAAATGCATGCAATATTGCATTGGTTTTAACCTATGGGTGTATATGAAGGATAACAGAATATGTTTTGCCTCTATTTGATTGCAACTGTAGCTTTTAAGATATTATTATAATTTTAGGACATTGCAACATAGATTCTTCTTGCTCCACAATCAGACTTTGTTTTTGGGAGGGTTATCTCTTAGTTTCAGCACTTCACATATATTTAACAACAACAACAACTCCCAGTGTAGGTCCCGCTTTCGCGGGGTCTGGAAACTTCACATATATTTAGCGTCTATTAAAAAAAGAGAGATACAAAATAATTATTGTAAAGACAGAATGAAAACCTGGTCTTAATTTCTATATTTAAGACTCAATTTGTACGTGATGTGAGGTTATAAACTTAGGTTCATTCAATCTTAATTATAATTATGTACACATGACTTTTCATCAATGGAATTTCCAATTTTCCAGTCAAAAAAGAAGAAGTGGCTAGGCGACGTGACTACGTAAGTCCACAGTCCACACTGCACCAACAGTTTGCACAAGACGTTGCTCCACAGATGGTCGAGGCCTTGTGGTAAACATATATAAATATGTATGTAATAATGCGGTCATGTCAATGGAATCGAAAGAGAATTAATTAATCCAGAGTGAAAGAAATCTTGTGATGAGATATTATCTTCCTTTCTTCACTTTCTGATATTCTTCCATTATCGCCGGACGCTTTGGCTTTTCTGGTCTAGCCCATTGATCTGGCAAGATTCTCATGTTCAGGACCTGTTCTTTTCATATAGGTAAATTGAAAGAAATAAAAGAATAAAGTTGATTGAGATGGGTTGAAGTAAGTTAAAGTGGATTGAATTTTTTATCTGATAAATTGAACTTTGTTAAAATAGGAAAAATGTGTTGAAATAAGTTGAAATAAATTGAGGTTGGTATTTTAAAATTGACTCACGAAAAGAAAAAATCTCAATCATAAATTATGACCTTAGTGGGGTTTTTTTTTTTCCTTTGCTGGTTTGAAATTTATGACCTTATTACCCCCACTAAAACGTCAATATTTAGAATCTGTTCTTTTCATTAGAAAATATGGGTTGATAAATAAATAAAGTTGGTTGAGATTGATAAAATTATGTTGAAGTGGGTATCTTTTTGTTGAAGTTGATTGAAATTGATTGAAGTAAGCTGAAGTGGGTTGAACTGGTTGAATTTTTTTTATACGATGGGTAGAAATTGGTTAGAATAGTGGGTTGAGGTGTAATGAAGTTGATTGAAGTGAGGTGAAGTTAGTATTTTTTTTATTGAAGTCCGTGAAGTAGGTTGATGTGAGTCGATATGGGTTGAAGTTGATTAAGATTGATAAATTAGATTTACCAACGAAAAGAATAGGGCCTTAATTATCATCATCATATATTCTTAAATCAATACATCATTATACTTTTTAAAATAATTGACTATGCTCATCAAAGTATAATCATTAATTCAGGTCCGATTAATTTACAAAAATAAGGACATAAAATTGATAAACTATATGGATTACCAAATATTACGATCAAGTGAAAAAAATATATCTATCAATTATTGTAGTTCAACATAATCGAAATTTGTGATTAAAAAAGGTCTAATCTAAATCTATGGCTTCCCTTATTTTGTTTTTATTTTTGAAGAATTTAAAATTTATGGTTCTTACTCCTTACTCTTGGAGTGTAATCCTAAACTTACAAAAAAAAAAAAAAACCATTGAATGACCCATCATTTTAGTTATAATTTCTATTTTATATCTATCAAGAGAACTACATTTTGTAGTTCTTTTATGATTTAAGCTAAAATTACACTCAAAATTTGGTCATTAATTTATTTCATTATTGCTATGTCAAAAAAAATAGAAGTTAAATTTTTATATAAAAATACCTTCCGTAAATAAAACAAGGGATCGAGTGATGAGTAATGAAGGGACCTGCAAAAGCATCAAGCACAAAGTCTTCTACGCTTGACCTAAAACAGCACCTTCTTTGCTAACCCACCTAAGAAACTGGGCTTGCTGGCCCCATTTTCTTTAATTCTGTCTGTGGACCTCCCTGCCCCATGACTTGCTTTAGGGTTCCTGTTTTTTGTTTTTTGTTTTTTGTTTTTTTCGTCCCGAGCTTTCTAGAAATGCCCCACTCTCATAAGGCCACAACAGCTTTCTAACTCTAAGGGCACCATGCTTCCCTGCCTGCTTATACATATCTTCCCCCAGTGTCCCCCAATGTAACCCATACATCAAAAAATTTGAAGCGAAAATCAAACACCAATCAATCGCATAATTAATCACTGGACATGGCGAACCGCACACTTGAGGTTGCCGAATTCGTGATCTTCACCGCCCTCTTAACCTTCCCGGGTCAAGTCTGGGGTCGGATGGGCCAAGCCCAGGCCCAAACCTGGGCCATGACGGTTGATTCGGGGCGCGAGCGCACCACCACCCTTCACTTCTACTTCCACGACACTCCCGGCGGCAAGTCCCCTACCGCGATCCGGGTGGCCCAACCTGCCCCGACAAGCCGCTCTCGCACCGGCTTCGGAGTCCTTATGATGGCCGACGACCCGCTTACGGTTGGACCTGACCCGAGATCCAAGCTTGTGGGCAGGGCCCAGGGGATGTACGGATCGGCCTGCCAGGACGAGGTGGGACTGTTGATGGCCATGAGCTACAGCTTCATTGATGGGCCCTACAATGGAAGCTCCATCAGCATAATGGGCCGGAATTCAGCAATGCAGCCCGTGAGGGAGATGCCCGTTGTCGGAGGAACTGGGCTCTTCCGGATGGCCCGTGGGTACGCCCTGGCCCATACTCACTATATTGAGTATTCCACCGGCAATGCTGTTGTTAGATACAACGTTACAATTGTTCACTAGAACAACGCTGGGGGCTTGTTGGTTTGTTTTTCCTGTATCAGTGAGCTGTTTCCTGTACTTTTGATATATATATATATATATATATATATATATATATATATATATATATATATATATATTCTTACAATAAACTTCTAAATGTTATGTTCATGAGAGGTCGTTATGTGTTGTTAAATGTAATATAACTTCGGTAAACTGATAAAATTGTGTACTCTTAAGACTTACAGAGTGAAAAACATGGTATAATTGATATATGTTTGAACTGAAAGATTCAGAAGTGAAGGAGGCTGTAATTCATTTTGGCAACATCATTTGTAGTTCATGTATTTCTGATGCTAACTCACCTATCAATATATAGCAAATGAAATCAGAAAGACAACCGCAAATTTTCTGTTGAGATTTTGTTCAGGAAAAAGCGGACGGCTAATAATAATTCGCAGAGGCGAAAGCGAGTTATGCTAAATTCCCACAATGGAGACAGACAGGCGAAGATTTGTTTAGAAGTTGAAATGAAGGGAGAACCTTTTTGACTCAGGCAAGCCCAAAAGTGATTTACGGGAATAAAAATCAAAGGGCCACGGTCTATGAGGTTTTTTTTTTTTTTCCATTTTGTAAGAGGGATAAGTAATACAATTTAAGTAGCTTTTTTTCTCAAGAGTTTTCCTTAAATTACCTTCGATAAAGATATAATGAAAATTTCTATGGAAGACCTAATTTTACACTACTTTTGAATCAAATGTGAGTATTAATTTCGTAAGTTTATCTGTTATATTTTCATCTTGCTTAAAAACATAATTAATAACTGCATAATAATATGATTACTATTGAATTTGTGGTCCTATAAGTTTTTTTGTTTGTAGGTAGCTATCATAGAAATAATTGGGGCTTAATGGGACTCCAAGCAAGCAAAGGCATATGTACATGCAATATTAAAAGTTGAAATATTAGACCATATCATTTAATTTTATATACGAGATCAGATTAACAATGGGATCACCACATTTTAGAATGAATTAATTGATCACATTGAGACACTGGCTATATTTTGCAGAAATTTTTTTTCAAAGGTAATTGAAAATAGGGGATATAAGAAAGACGGACAAACGGCTAGATTGGAATAGGCGTATATGTATATAGGACATCCATTTTAAGGCCAACATTGTGGGTCAAATGGGCAAACAAAATGTACCTAACTTTCAATGTGGATTGTGGGTGGTAATGAAAATGAACAAAAATAAAGACAGGTTTATTGTTGAATAGCTTTTTTTTTTTAAATTATTCATTTTAATGATAGTACATAATCGAGTTATAATGGATCGTAAATTTGACTGTTTGAGACTGATTTGAAAATCTCAATTTTTTTTTCCCCTCTCCCCCGAACACAAGTGTATCCTATGGCAAGTTTAACGATACAAGAAGGATCTTGACTGAAGAGACTCCACAAGTCTGATGTCCTCAATACATGTTTGTGCAATAATGATGTTGAGATGCAATCGAGCTTTTGCTTGTAAATAAATGGATGTGAAGCGACTTGTTAGACGGATAAAGTAGGAGTTGATGCTCAATTGGTTAACGAACGAAAGACAACTGGTTACGCCAACGAAAAACAAAGACAGAGGAAGGAACAGAGGGAAGGGGGCTTTTGTGTGGGATGATGGCTCTCAAGTCTCAACTCACATGCAAAGAAGAAAGGAAGTTACTCATCTTTGGTCTTCTTTGTTGTGAACATCTTTGCTATGAAGTTTCTGTCATTAAGCTAATAGTAGATGACAGTAACTGACCGATAAGACTTGACATGGACGTCTAATGCTTGTCATTTGTCAATATGAAAATTGGCAGTATCTAAGGACTCAATCTTCTTTATTTTTTCTTACTTTTTATTTTAAGTTTCAACAATTCAATTGGCATATCATAAAAAATGTCGATCATCTTTATTTTTTCTTACTTTTTACTGAAAGTTTTAACAATTCAAGATCGATATAATAAATTTATATTTGATCCGAGCTCAGTTATGAGTAAGTATGATAGGGTGTATTTGCACTTGAGTCGTATTTCCCTATTTCTCATCCAATATTTAGGATCTGTTCTTTTCATAGGTAAATAGGGTGGGTAAAAGGGTAAAGTAGGTTGAAGTAGGTTGAGGTGGGTTGATGTAGGTTGAAGTTGGTATTTTTTTTTTAGGTAGGTTGACGTAGGTTGAAGTGGGTTGAGGTTGGTTGAAATTGGTATATTTTTTATGTGGTGCGTTGAAGTAGGTTAAAATAATAAGAATGTAACTAATGTGTGATAATTTATGAAGTTATAGAAATTTTGTAAAATTTTTATTAATTCTTTTTTTATTATTTTTTAAATTTTTAAATTTTTTATTTTTTATTTTTAATTTTTGTTTTTATTTTTAATTTTTGTTTTTATTTTTATTTTTATTTTTTATTTTTTACTTTTTACTTTTTATTTTTTATTTCTTATTTTTCATTTTTACTTTTGAATTTATAATTTATAATTTATCATTTATCATTTTTTTATTTATCATTTTTCATTTTTCATTTTTCTATTTTTTATTTTTTTATTTTTTATTTTTTATTTTTTATTTTTTATTTACATTTTTCATTTTTTATTTTTCATTTTTGATCTTTGATTTTTGATTTTTTATTTTTAAATTTTTAATTTTTAAATTTCAATTTTTAATTTTTAAATATTTAAATATTTAAATTTTCTTATTTTCATTTTTATTTTTTATTTTTTATTTGTAATGTTTATTTTTAATCTTTAATTTTTATTTCTTATTTTTTATTTCTTATTTCTTATTTGTTATTTGTTATTTTCTTGGTTCTTGTTTTTTATT
>NCQV01130567.1:4869-15369 GCA_002740545.1 Lophocereus schottii | reverse complement strand
GCCTGTGGGTTCATGAGGGGCTGCTGAGCCTATGCCAAGACTTGCAGTGTATGTGCATATGCAACCATTTAGACACGCCCCCTTTTAGGCTTTGACAAATGGATCATTTGATTTGATTACAAATGTGTTTCATTCTGTGCTTAATGATCATGTCTAAGCTGATGGAATTTCGAGTTGGGCCTAATTTTGATAGGGTCATTCTAAATTTATATCTAATTCTCGTCTAATACAAATAGGTGCATTAGCAGCACTGCATTGTTAGACATCAAATTTGGCAGGCAAGGCGGTTTCTGCCATGTGGTCTCTCTAGATTAGACAGCAGTTGCTTCCTTTGTCCAGTGGGCATTTTTTTCGACTTCTAAGAAGTAATTATCAGTCTTTATTGCTGAAACATAATAAAATATATTAAAATATGCAGAAACATAAACATGTCAAAACATGATTACTCATGCTGAAACATCCTGAATGGTAAAAGAAAATATAACTACATTTTTTCAATAAGCATCTCACATGGTACTAAATTGTGTCAAATGTTGCCAAATTGCTCTTAGAATTATTGAATACTGATGATAAGTACTTACGATAAATCAAAACAAACACACCACAGACGACTAGTATGAACTAAACTTTGGTAGTATGAACTGAACTCTTTAATGTACTGTTATTCTTTTCCCCCCTTCAGTTTTATCGCCCATCAATCAACATAATACGTTCCCCCTTCAGCTTTATAGCCCATCAATCAACATAATAAGTGCATTTAGAAGCAATGTTAATCCAGAAATTGCCACGCCAATTTGGCTTTGCCCAGTTTTGAGTCCAAATCGCATGAATACCAGCATCGAACCCAGCCAGTCCTGTCGGCCAAAATGGGTTGTGTCACGACGAGATCTGGATTTGAAAATGTCAATATGTAAACAATCTTACCTTACCACCCCAACACGGGAGCACAATAACTTCAGAAAAACAAAGGCCAGAAACGATGGAATTTGAACAGGTGCATTTTAGACCAACGTAAGCACCAAGTACAAAATTTTTATTGCACATTCAGTGCACTACTAAAAACAAACCACTATATATACCTGCTACAAGAAAAACCCTTCTGCCCAAATACACAGACTGGAAAACCTTAACAGAGAATTTGGAGAACTAAACATCACAAATATGCCATAAGTCTCGAGGTCTGCCATGACAGCACCTATATTAGAGCCCAGCAATCACAGTGAGAGCTGAGAAAAAACCAGTCAAAAATGACGTCTTCCACTGAAATTCTCAATTTGAGCTGTTTCTCCTTGCAGCGTAGACACGATAGGCAGCCAATCCAACAATGGCCACCGCTGCTCCAACTGTGAAGGAAACAACAATTCAACAAGTTCAGAAAGCGAATCACTTTAAAGATGGGTAAAGAGTGAAGACGATAGCAAAATAAGATGCACCAAATAGAAATAAAATAAACAGGAAAAATGAAAGACAGGGACAAGTCAACAGCATGGCCTAAGTACTTGTCAACTGAAATTAGCCTTTCTTACTCACTCAACCCACGAATTTCCTTTCCTGCCATATATATTTGCTTGCTTTTCTGATAATTTTCATTGATTCAGGACTTATAACTTGTAGCAACACCTTTCTTAATGGCATTCCCAGAATTCATAGCTTATTTTATCATCAATATGGAGAGCAAAACTGCCCAAGAGTAATTTTTTGCTGAGGCCTGAGACCTTAACATCAAAAAGTGTCACTCAAACCTTGAACTTAACACTAGAACAGCCATGCGAGCACAACATCTACACCAACATAGATTCTAAGTATTATAACCATCGAACCACCATAGTCCCATAAAGAACCTTGGTAATGCAGAAAAGCCCTCAATTCAAAGCTTTTTCCGGAAGCAGGAAATGCCAAAAGGCTCTGTAGAGAAGTCAAAAACGAAACAACCTAACTAACTGATGTTCACAGAAACAAAGGCAAAGAATCAATGAGCAGAAGTAAACTTCTCTCAATGATGAAAAGAAATTGGTGGCTGTAATAATCTACCTGAAACGAACATAAGAGAGCGGTTCACAAGACGATTGTATTGCTTCCTAGTTCTTCCAGCCTCAGTCTCAGGAATGCTCAAATGAGGATGCTCTGCTGAAGTTACAATCCTTCTGAATACATTATTGAAGTCCCCCAACTTGGCACTAATAGGCACTGGGGCTTCAATACCCATATCTTGGCTAACCTGCAGAGAAGATTGGATAATCATTTTTTTCCGAATCACAGCAAAAAGCAATATATAAGTTTCCTAACTCAAGACCACAATGCACAGAAGGAAACCAAATCTGTGATGCACAGCTACCCGCCCCAGCATACAGGGGCCCCAAGACACACAATCCAATCACAGAAAACAAGACATTGCAATGAACTGGCGCACCAGCCAAATATGGGATCTTGTCCTTGGATTATCTCCCACTTAATTTGCAACTTGCAAGGAAGCCCATCCTATCACTGAATTCTGCACGGAAAACCATGCAATGAAGAAAAAGGCCCCCCTATCTACCTTACCCTCAACAGGCCCATGACATGTGATCTGATCCCCACCCATACCAAAAGAGAGGGGAGGCGGGAGGCAGCTCAATGAATTAACAAAAAAGGAAAGTTCGGTGATAGCTTGCTTGTAATACACCCTCCATTGCCCAACTCATCTACTTTCAATTCACCAACTTCTAATCATGGAAATGCACGCTTTTCCCACAGTCTGCAGCTCTGTGCCCACTTCCCCTCATCCTAACCCCTCCAGTTCCCCAAACTTTAACCCACTCAGCAAGCATCACCAACACAGGCACTAGTCCTCTTCCCTGCATTCAGTAGGGTAATTGGCTCATCAGCTGTGTCAGTATCTTTCAGATATCTCATTTATTTCATTACAATTACAAATTGCCACACCTTATCAAATTTTGGTTTATTGGTAGGCTTAGATTTTAGTGGCAAACAAAGCTTAAAGGGACAACCCCCAATGAGTGGCACAACTGAGGTGCCCATAAGACAGGACAGGAGGATGAAGGGAACAGAGAGACAATGGAACATGAAAAAGATGGACCAGCCAGCTGGAAGAGTTTGGAAGTGCCAATAAGGGAACAACATAGGAATGTAGATCATAAACGACACATCACTGTGGACTGGGTAAGGAAAAGGTTTTATGTGATGCGGTGAACTAAAGGGGTTACATAATAGACAAATTTACAACTATCGATGCAGCAGATAAGTTGGCCAAATGATAAACGTGTGTATCTGGAAGAGTAGACAACAAGGCCTTGTCATGTATATCAACCTCCAGTTCCCATATAGACAAACACATACACACACTTCTTGTTCACTGTAGCTGTCCCTGCTTATCTTTAAGGGGTGGTCCACGATCCTCAAGTTGTACACATGCAGGGGAGAGGGGAAAACCATGCAGAAAAGAAAGTATCAGCTCATCTCAATTTCATTAAGTCTTCATGCACTGAATGCTAATATCTCCACAATGGATCCACTGTTACAAAGATATCCAACCCTTATAATGCAAAAGCATATACACCCTAATGCAAACTTATGGGTGTGCACTGTCCAGCCAGCAAGGCTGGTCAATTTCCAAAGCAAACAATGATCTTTAAACGCAAAACTAAATGGTGCATGTGAGCAAGTCCATATAGGAGCTAAACAGAAAACTAAATCCCAAGAGATCACAGAAGCAAAAGAAAAATACCCGAGTGGAATCATGGATTGCCATAGGAAATGGATCCAGATCATCTTTAGCAGCCACTATAAGGGAAGGCACCTCATACCCAGTGTCTTCCCCATGACCAGCAACCTCCACAAGCAATTCAACCGTCTTTTTCCATGATAATTCATCAGAACTGACCCAACCAAAAAAAAAAGGAAAAAAAAATTCAGCATGCTCAGTTAAGCTAAAAACCAAGAATATGCCATTACTACAAACACTTCGCATCTGCCACACTAAGAATACAGAAAGAATAAGAGATGAGATCAGAATTTGTCCATAATCAAGTGCTTTGAAAGAGAGTTCAAAATGCAACGTCAGTAAGTGCACCAGAACGGCAGTGCCTGACAACGTTAATGTTCCCTGGAAGGTCACGACAACATAGACTAAAGACAACAAACACCACATACCGGTCAATACAACCACCCCTTATAGGCTCCTCATTGGTTAGATATAGAAAGGTCAAGGCATCAATAGTTCCTCACAGGGGTTGTTAGAAAGACGTGGCAAAATACTAGTCCTCAATCACAATGACTCACAAATATTGCTGAGTTAAAAGAAGCTAAAAAGAGGCCCCTTTAAAATAGATTTTTTTCTCACCTGTCATACACAAATATTGCTATGTCACATGCAGCCAAAGATTCTTTGTCAGAAAGTAGCTTCTTTACTTTCTCCTCAGGTATCTCCCGCAAAATAAGGAACTTCTTGCTTCCCTGTGCAAAGGCAACACTAGAACCTCAAACAAGGAAAACAAATCTACACTTCTTGCTTTTTGCCGTTCTTTATTGAGATAAATCAACAAAATAAGTTTTTTGATCACAGAGATATGTGCAATATGCTAATCCAACGATATGCTAATGCTTGTAGCCATTTTTGCTGAGGTAATGCATATTTGATTGCATTGCCTATCTAAACATCAAGTTGTCTATCTACATATGAAACGAGCATAACAAACTTTACTCCAGGAAAAGCATGAAAACAGCAGGAACAAAGAATAAGCAGAGACAGATACAGTTAAATAAAGGTTATGATACAACACCAGATTTACAAAAACAACAGATTAATCAACGTCGTGAGTTTAAAACAAATCTAGCCACCCAGCTAACCAAGCAGTAGGCAGAACTAGTGTATGAAAAGACTTCACCATTTCCTTAGGGATGAGCAATCAAAAAATCTGTTAGAAGACATCATGGGGATATCACCCATGCACGCAAGGAGGCAATCACAAAAACCATCATGCCCTCAGGCTCTCTACAACAATCATATCGTCAAAATTTTAAAAAAAGCCAACCATGTACGATGATCAAGAAGTTGACTCCAATTATACAAAGTTCTATAGATTAAAGGGACAAAGCAATACAGGCAACTGTTACAGTTATTCCATCCGAAATCTAGATATATACGCACATTGCAGATGCAAACAAGTAAAGAAGACATTAGCTTAGTCAAGTAGAAACAAAATTCTAGAGCTGGAAGTCAGTACCGAGGGGGAATCAACAACATTAACCGCATATCGCTCCTCAGTGTTTGCACTGTAACTATCAGAAAAAGGCCTGTAATTGAAGAATGATAAATGTCAGCACACATTTATGCACTTTCAAAGCAATGTTAACAATTAGACAGTGTAAAATAAGAGCAGAAAAATGCAACAGTTCTTGTCAAAACTAGCAGCAAAGTGGTGTTTTTTTTTTAAAATTAAAAAAAAAAAACCCACTTCAATGCCCTACACTTTAAGCTAAATGGCATACAAGCATGTATAGACAGACCTTCCACGGAAAGCATCTAACAAAGCTGATTTGCCAGCCTTCTTTGGTCCAAACACCAAACATTGGTAGACAGTTCTATCTGATTGTCGTTTCTTGCGATCTGTACGTCTCCTTCTAGTTAGACGAATGGCAGAACCAGCATCTCCACCAAACATAACATATTTCAGATACTCCACACTTTTAGCAGGCTCCAAAAGCGTCATGAGTACCCACTGCAAAATATATTTATCACAAGGGCTATCAGGCATCACATAAAAGCAAGAATGAGCTAGCTTCAATTTAAATGCCAAACCAGCAATAATTAAAAAAAAAAAAAACTTCAAGGGCATCTGGTACAATTTAACAGGGAATTAAAACATCAGGACCACAAGATGCTTCAAAACACTATATCCTGAACCCAACCAAGAAGACCATTTCAGAAACCATACTCTCCAGTGGGCAAGCAATCAAACAGCAAAGCAGGAATGTAGAAGAGAAAATCAAAGACAACACATAAACCCCCAAGAAATAAAAAATCATTAATCAAGAGTCTTCAAAAGAAACTAGTCAAAAGAATTAAGAAGTATAAAATGGCACACGTAATTGCACAAAAATTTTTAATACTTCATTGTGCTTAGGCACAATAAAATAGTCTCAGAATATGTAGACTTGAATTTCCCCAAACAAACCAAATCAAAAACAACCACAACAACAACCAACTGTGTGGATCGCTCTTGTGCGGGGTTTAGGGAATCTAGATGTAGGTAGCCTGACTTTTCCGAGTATCATTACCCAAAAAGAAGCTGATTCCAACAGACTTAAAAAAAAATTTGAGAAACCATTTTGAAGTTGAAAATCTTTTGCAAACAAAACTGGCTCCAACCAAACCAAATCCATACCCACATTTCCAGAGTTAAAGGCGCCTCCCCCGCCCCCCAACCCTTCCATTTTGGGGAGGTCAATCCAAATGTATACACTATTCCAAATGGGCTGTACTTTGTAATTCTCCTTGACCTCAAAAAAACAAAATGGATATACTTCAACTAAACCATCCAGGTAGATATCCCTGTTACCGAGTCGTGGAGATGAAGATGCAAAGCCGCATTCTCTTATAAGTCTAGATTCATGAGGCTGTTGAAGACTTGGAGACGCTTCACCTCCCCCACCCAGCACCGACGAATAAGAAAGGATAAAAGAAATTTGAAAACTGCAATTAAACACAGGCAGACATCGCAATTTTGCAACTCCGAACCCAAAAAGGCCTCTCCATAATGCGTACCATCAATAAGACCTTCTGGGCTAAAAAGCATTCAAATGGCATACCTGTGACAGAAACCCTTCCATAGTTAAACCTCCCAGTGCAGTTGTTGGTGCAGCATCCTTGTATGGACCTTCATTCCAGGGACTACATGACCAATAAAGCCAGAAATCAAGTAAATATACACAAGAAGACGACCTCGCAATCAAACCAAAAATAAAAGAAGCTTATCATTACCAATCTGGTGCTGTAGAAAACAGATCTTCCACATCTGCCGACCGTATGGCACCATCCTACAAAATAAAGCAATCAAAACTATAGAAGGAAGAAAAACAAAGAAATTAAAAGTGCACCAAAAAACCACAGCCTGTTATAAGAAGAATTAATTCAAAATAGAATCCTTGAGGGAAAAATAACCAGCTAATCCACCGAAAAATGAGACTGGAGAATGAAGGGAAAGAAAATATATTATGATGCAACCTTGGAGACTACTTATACCCAAATATTGCTCTTCGTATCTCAATTATCAAATGAAGAATACCCAAAGGAAGCAAATATAAATAGGAAGAGAAGAAGATTGCTCCCCCTTAAAATCAAAACGCTTCAATGATTTCAACAAGAAAGCCAAGCAAGAAATACCACACACCCATTATCTATATATCAAGTGTTCAAATTGACAAGAGATGCGTTTACCTATTTCCACTAGTGAAAACGAATTTGAATGAACTTACATTATCAATGTCATACATATTGAAGACTCCCCTCAAGTACTCAATGGCATCATTCGTTAGCTCCACACTCTGCACATGAAGAAGAATTGATAAGCATCTCCAAGCAATACAAAGAACTTAGACAGTACATAAGCATACAGAGTTATAGACTCTTTGATGAGTCTAGTAGTTAACACATCACACCCAGAATACTTCTCATGAACCTCCAACTAGGATAGGGGATAAGAGATATTCAGGGAGTATCATCACAAACTATTTCGAATAGATATCATCCGAAGTCCAAAAAAGACCTTAGCTTTTTAAAACCTCAGCAATTTCTGACAAACAAGTGCACAGAGGAGGAAAACAAGCTCCTATAGTGGAAGTCAAAAACATGGAAGAATCTAGAAAGTTAATATTTAGAAACCTACAGAAATTTGTTGAACTATGAAAGTCTCTATTCCTATATTTTGGTAATTTTAAAATACATGTTCTGCTTGGACAACGTCAAAATCAGATCATTCAGAAATCAGGAGCATTTTAGCTATAATGCAGTTAGGATTGTCTTAGATTTTTCTTCCACTTTGCTAAACTCCTATTAGGCTATAAATAATTGTGCGATTTTTTCAATGCCAGCAATTTCTTAAAAGCATCCCAAACAAAAGAAAATTTACAATAACAATGTATTTTGTCTGTCATTATAAACGTCCTCCTATCTATCATTATAGAAGTGCTCCTACTCCCAGTTTAGAATATGGATATGAGCCTATATTTAGGCATAGCATATTTCAATTAATTCATTATTTTCAGATCCTGGAGAATTTTCAGAGAATTGTTTCTAGCGAGTGACAAACTCGAAATAAGATCATTTTGGAGCATTCAGGCAAGAATTTTATTCAAGTATACAGAGGATTGCCTTGGGAAACTCAGCATCTTTTTCCTATTCCCCCTTCTAGGATTATAAATAAATCAGCTACTCAGATAAAGTATCATGCCATGTTAAGATTCTTATTTAGAGTACTAAAAAACTCCCGGCAGTAATGCTTCCTTTGCATGTTCTCGTCTCTATTTTTCTCTCCATGTCCCCGCTTTTCCTTCTCCATTGACCATTTTCTTTTAAATTCCCTTCTGTCATCCACTCCTTGCACTCTCCTCTTCCACTTCCTGATGTCCAGGACCTACCTCTACCTTCCCATAGCTATACACCCTTAACCTATTAATTAGCCTAAGAGTTGACAGCAAAATATTTCTCATATGAAGTTAACTTAGAGCACTTTCATCATGGACTCTCATCATGGACCCGCATTAAGGAGGGAAAAAGTATCTTAAAAGGGAAAAAAATTGAGTTTTGGAGAACTCACTGCATCAAACTTCCTCAGCAACGAGAAGTTTTTTAAAAATTGAGATTCCTAAAAAAGCACAGATTTTTTTTTCTTTTGGGGGGGGGAGGCCAGAGCTGTTGCTGTCACTGTCTCTGCAAGTAGGAAAAGGCACAGCCTCAGCATGCAGCCCCCCCCCCCAACCAACCCAAAAACAGAAGGAAAAAAAAGAGAGAAATAAGTAGTGGGGAGGCCGACATGAATGTTTGCTTTTATCCATGATTTTTTATGGGTTCTCTCTCCCTGTAATAAGCTAATTGTTCTCAGTTTACTCAAACGTTTTTGCCATCTAACTATTCTACAGCCAGTATCTTACATGAAACATGTTCAAGAAGGGAATATAATGAAATACAACAGCTTTGAGGTTCGCTATGAAATGAGGAATGGAAGAGAGCCCCTACAAAAGTCCCAGGAATTACAAAGGAGGCTTCCAAATTGAGGTTCCAATATCTTCTTGCCATGTCTCCCCCTTGAGAGAAAATATGAAGTTCAATCCGTTTTTCGCCCTCCCCACTCAGACCAGTCTTACTAGCCATGCTATGTTAACTTTGACTACAAGCATGCCAAAAGCAGATCATCTCAAATTAACTGAGTTACCATTGAAACTCGATAACCCAAACACAAGCCAAAAATTTACAATAGTTGTACAGATGCAGCAACGTAAACATTAAATCAATAACAGAATTCCACAAGCAGACACAATAGTGAACAAGAGATACAAAAACGCTTGTTAAAGTTGACATTATATTTATCTTGAAATTACCTCCCTTAAGTCCGAGCTGAAAAGGGAACACATAAGATCTAGTCTAGTAATAATACCTCAGCAAACCAATCACCCATGCCTACTAGATCAGTAAATCTCACCCAAGACAACTTATAAAGACTTCAACCTAGTTGGCATTTTAAATAATACGTCCAAATCTCACCAGTGAGAGAAAAATGAACTGACCTGGTCTGGAGCCCTTTTGAATGACGGTGGAAGAAAGACGTCATCTAGCCTGATATCATTGTTATATCCAAACTTCCTCAGCACAGTCCATGTAGTCTCCAGGCGTCCTTTCTCTATAAAGAGCGCATGCAAGAATAGGAATCCTCTCAAAGTAAGACCGCGCTCATTGACTCCTTCAGGCAATTTTTCCTGCACAACCCTCTTGACACCTACTATTTCTGAAGGTTGGAGAGGAGCATTGAAACACTTGACCTGTTTAGCAGCATATAAAGCGATCAGAAAGATCCAACTCAGCAAAAAGAAATGGTTAGCTACGTGAAGACCTTGGCATAAAGGCAAGTAAGTGTCAGATTCAATAAAATGAAAACAAGTGCAAAACCTGGAAATCATTCAACTCAGCATCACTTAGCGCACCATCTTTGTCATGGTCACACAGAATAAATATCCGTTTCAAAGCCTTGACACATTGAGGCCTCAAAGTTTGTGTCTCCTGATCAAATAATGGTGCTGTAGGGTGCAGCACCGCTTTCTGGGCATAATAGAAAACCTCTGGGATCTGCAGAAAGTAATTAGCAATTTAGCATCAGAACGTTGAACAAAATTGCCGATTTTTCTTTGATCAGGGCTGGAAACAAAGTCATCCATCGCCCATAAGCTAATCAAACTTATCCATCAAGACAAAAAAAGTGACAACAGAAATGTTCAGATATTGCTTGAAAA
>NCQV01130565.1:42354-52487 GCA_002740545.1 Lophocereus schottii | reverse complement strand
AATTGAGCATCAATGATGTTGTTAGGATCTCATTTAAGCCTTTATATCCCTGTCCTGTAAATGGATCGGCCTCCAGAATATCTTTCAGGCCATGACCAATGCCCCGGTTCATTCTATACATGTGACCTACTATCATGAAAAGAATTACAATAGCTAAATGATGGTGTGCAATATCAGTCAGTCACGGGCCCCAAGTTACTGGATCTAATCCTCCACGATAAGTAAGAAATGCTGTATATTTTGACCAATTCAAGGTGAAAAATGGGGTTGCTCCTTCGGTAAAACTGGGATAAAGTTGAGCCAAAAGATCTTGATTCAAGATAAATTCATGAAGAAGTGGTATCTGTTTATGATATACACCATCATTTAGAAATTAATTAATTGGTACGTGTACTTGATGCCCGCCCAAGAAGGAGACCCAACTCCTAGTAGACCTGCTAAATGGTGATTTATCATGGATTCCACATCTTAGAACCAAGCAAATTTTGGGGTACCTTTGTGATAATGGAACCAACAAGCAAAAAACATTAACGCTGCAAAGACCAATGCCCCAATTGTTGTACAATAAAGTTATAATTCACTAGTTATTCTAGATGCTCACCAAATCTGAAAAAATCCCGAGGCTAGTTGTATTCCTCGGAAACCTCTGCCTACAGCACCATGCAAGATTTATTGGCCCACTATTGGCAAAACTACTTAGGCAGTAGGCCCAATGTGAGTAGGATCGCGTAGCTATGCTTTGTAATTGGAAAAACGAGCACCGCGAAATACATACCACTTAACTAAAGAAAGATGATGGAGAGTTGAATGAAATGGGAACTAAAATTTTTTTGGGAAATCTCCTCCAAGTCGCTGTTATGGCTATCGAAATCGTGAGCATTAGCATGTAGGTTCCCGATCCAAGTGGTAGTTTCAAGGCCTTTAGCTATTGTGCTTGAAGAATTGCCTGGTTTGGCCCATTCCTCAAAAAAATTTTTTATGGGATCCCTGTCTACAAAAATTTTGACTTCTACTTCCGGCAAATGAATAATCATTGAGTCCTCCTCTTTCTAGATAAGACATGCAAAAAGACCTGCTAGTAGTGAAGCAATTAGCAAACCTCTGAGAGATGTTTAGAATTAGTTTCTTTCTCCCATCTCTCTCTTTTTTTTTTTAGTTACTTACAAGAGCAATTATGATCTGCAAGTTGATCCAGGGCAAATGTTCAGATCTATTATGACATAGACATGCAGTGCTCTATGGACATTTTTAAAAATATTTTAAACCCCTTCTGGTTTTTGGATTAATGTGAAAACACTTTTTTGTGCAACTTAGCCTATTCTTATCTCAATTAGAAGGGATTATTTGGAGCTACTTAATGTTTTACTTTTCCATAGGTTCTACTTTGTTCTATTTTAATATATATTAAAAATAGGAATAAATTTTTGAATTTTTGTTATTGAATTTTGATTTTCAAATTTCTAGTTCAAAAATATTTATCAATTCTAAAACAATTTAGCATAGTACATACATCTAAGAAGAGACATTATTTGCCTACCTCTATTTGTTAAGATATAGTACCTTCCTCTGCTATTGTATGTATATTAACAAAGTTACGGGCGTCTGATTTATTAGTATTTCTTCGTTCATTCCCTGCTGCGTTTCCTTGGATTTTATCCATTTAACATTTGCACAAAATCCTTCTTCTATAAAGTGTTTTCACAAAATCTTGTTTTAATGGGTCTCTTGGATTTAGCTTCTCTATAGATAGGGATGCTGGTAGAGTTAAAGTTATTCAGATTTGGATCTCCCTAGACCTCACAAAAGTAGAACCCACACTTGGATGTGGTGGTGGTGTTGTTATGAGTTTAATATATATTTTGGAGTACCAGTTTTATAATAACTTACATATGTTAATGGAGTATGCGATCTTGAAAGTTATATAAAATAATGGATATTATTTGCTGAGAAATTATTATTATTATAAAAGAAAATGTGACATATGATGGCGGGATAATATTGATTTATCTTTTGATATGATATAATTAAAGATATGATTGTGACATGATTTGGATATTATCATTTGTGAATTATAATTGGAGATATGTTTAGACTGATTGATTTGATTGGATAAGATAGAAATAATAGATTTTATCTTAGGTATTGATATTGGATGGTGAAATAATCAAGATAAAATCTTTTGAGATTGGGATCCTTATTACTGTGGTTTTTTTTTAAGCAATGATTTTTTAATTGTTATGATATAATATTGAGATTATATTTGTTTGATCAAAGATATTACATGGTTTATTTAAAGATATTGTATAATAGAGTGTCATATAATTCTTACATGATCTAAGAGATTGATGTTGGTTAATTTAAGAAAAGCTTTGATTTTCTATGAAATCCTTTCATTTAGAAGAATATTACGACAATCACTAATTTATATGATGTTTAATCTCCAAGATCTTTCCTTAGTTAACAAAGCTTAAATTTGAATTTCGAATCTTAAAATTTAAATCAAGGATCGTGTCCTATGTTTTGGATGAGATATTACTACCATATTGAGAATGTGGATGTGGATTCATTTGCATGATAAATAAACCACGATTTCAAGACTTTGAATGCGGGTTCAAGGCCTTGCAAATAGATCATTTCAATTAAGCAAAAAGTTACCTTGATTGAGAGATTGTCTCATAACAGCCAAATCATACATCTTTTTCTATGAATACAAGGAGTTGAAGCAAGCACAAAAGACGAGAGCAACTTATTGAGATAGTAGTTTGACCTACAACTTGTGTATTAATTGGATCAATATGTACTCATCTTCTTAGAGTAACTTACTCATAACGGAATCTTGTAAGAAGAAAGTTGGTGAGAAGTTAGTTGGATAGCTAAATATTGAGTAAGCAATCAATATAAGAAAAAAAAATATCATTCATGACAAGTTTTCTCATCATAAAAGGCTAATATTCTCGTTGTCAAAGGTTTTCATAATGAGAAACTCACCCAATCATGACTTACTGTAAAAGGCTCTAGTTGCAAACGATTGGGCTACAGTTATGGCTAGAGCCAACAGCTCATTGTAATTAATATCTCTTATAATGAGGAGGATTTCTTGTCGCAATTTTTGTTCTCTTTACAATGAGGTATCCATGTCATCGTAATTGCTTTTTCCTTTTACAACAAGGTGTATAGCTCATTGTTATATATGCATCAACTACAACCAAATTTGTCGTCATAATTGTTCTTTTTCGCTCGTCATAATTGGTATTTTTTTATCACGTGCTTCAGTTCATCTTACTATGTATGGATCAATTGCAACAACTATTCTTGCAATATTTTTAACAGATCATCTTCTCATTGTTAAAGTAACTTGAATGGCTAAACAATACCACAAATAAGCTTACCAAGTGGTATACAAATCCCAGCCTAATTTGCGAACTACATTTCTTGCTACTTTAAGGTACAACTTCAACTCATATACATGGTCTTGTCGTTGTAAATTCCACACACATGCATTCATATATGCCTACAGTATAGGTATATAGGGTGCATCCTTTGTATATCATTCCCAAAATAGGTACATATATATATGCGTTCTAGTTACATATGACCAATCTAAAATAAAGTTTGCAAATGCTGTGTGTCAGAATATGAGTATCTGGCACGGTCTCCTATGTCCATCTTATATGCCACCAATGTGTTCTTCTAGTACCTCAAAAATCATTATATGCCCAAGAATAGCTATAAGCCTACAAAAACAATAATAAAAGAATCACTATAAAGAAAGCAAATTGCTGAAAATGCATAAGCTCTCAAAATGACCCCACACATCACATTGAGCAAGCATTGTTCACCTACTGCAATACATCTACACTTCATATATATTCATGATAACATTGCTCCATAAACAAATAATGAAAATCTAAATTTGCTCTGAAAGGAAGCTATGCATGCCATTCCTAAGGTTCAAAATGGACGAAACTGTGTCACTATGGCCACATGCTTTGTATCTAAAGCTTCCATTTGGGGAGATCTTTTCATTTACTGACTAAGATGTTGCTGCTAAGTCGAACCCACTAACTAAACATGCAGTCTCCAACCATACATGAAAAAATAAGTGTGTTCAATTTTTTTTGTAAGAATACAGCGAAGACAACTCAAATTCAAACCCATTTGCCGCACTCTTAACCATACGTGAACATATCGTGCGAAAAGAACAAATGTCCACCGTGCTCAAGGTTACTTATTAGTTATGACATTAGCAAATGTTGAGTAGAAATCCAACATCCAGATGCATATTTTAACAAAAACAATTTGTTGATGTTGTAAATAACCATACATGAACTTACAGAGAAAAAAAAGTAAATGTTCATCGTGCTGAAGCTCACTTGTGGGTTATAGCAATGTCAAATGTTTAGTACAAACCCAACATGCCAACTGCGAACTATAACAATTGCAACACATACAATAACACATCGAGGGTGAAGAGGAGGTCACAAATAGCCAAAAATGCTTCATTGCCTGCTTGCACATGAAGAAACTCGCCTAATTGTCATGTAATTTGAATTTTCTGAAAGTAAAGCATAGGACACTTAGAAGACTTACGACTTCACAAAAAGTTACCAAAAATCCAATACATTACCTCAGCATAGCAAAGACTTAAGATAGTCAGTTGCCCCCAAAAAAAAAAAAGAAAAGGCAAAGAAGAGGGTAAAATTAGTAAAAGCAAGACTCCACTAAAAAAAAATATTTAATGAAATTAATATATACCTATTCAGGTTGGCCTTTATTGTACAAGATGTACCACCAAAAAGATTTGAGTAGGTTGGGTAATCAACAATAAGTGCACAACTCTTTTCATTTGACCCTCTAACTTGTTTATGTCACTTTTAGGGGAATCCTCTAGATTACTATGTGTTTATTCATAGCAGCATTCAACTGTTCCTTATCACAAAGGATTGCTTGAAGTTGAGCTTTGTTTGGAAGTGGGCCTCTCACATCCTTTTGCTCCATGCCATATCCAAAGCAAGCCTTATGTTTGCGATTTGTGGCCCAAAGCACTCCCTAATTAATTCAAATGTGGAGGAATACGGATTTTGTTTTGATATGGTGATGTTCTCCTCCTATTGATGTCATATGAAAGACATTAAATTAATAAATTATCATTCACACCTTTTTTTTGTGGGTCATTATGTATATTTAGATGAAATAGTGAACAAACCCTAGAAAAGCATAAAGGTAAGAGTGTTGAACATCATTCTCAAAGCATAAACGCAAGAAAACTAGCCCAATTAATATTTGATTTATGAGCTCAACACACTAACTTGTTTGCAGCTTCAATCTTTGTGCCTGTTCTTACCCAATTTGTATGGTGCTACACAGATGCACTTCCCAGATTTGTTCATTGAGGCCATTTATATCTACACATAGCATAAAGTAATTAGACCACTAAAAAAATATGAAGCAAATAAGATGATTTGATAAGTACAAAACAACAAAGATAACATCCAGAATATACACAAAGGTATAACCAAAAATAAATAAACAAAATAAACAAAATATAATACTAACACCATCTTAACCACATAAAAAAAGGGCATAAAAAGGAACAATTCTAATAGTTAAAATGTCAAAGGTACATAAGCCAAGCATTAATCAATGCTGATAGGGAATAGTAAAACATGCCCCAAATGATATAACAAAGCTTAACATCATTAAGTTCTCTTCCTCATTTTACTCTGTTTTGATACAAACAAAATATCTGATTCTCCATCGCCCCTCTATAGTATTCTTCCACACCAAACAAGCTTAAATCAGATACATTGAGCCTTAGATGAAATGATTCCATCTCTTAACATAGATCATCAGGCCTATTTGCACTTGACGCCATCTTGTCATTATCATCCTCAACTTAATCAGTTGGCATTGAAATATCATATACATCTCGAGGTCGCACTTTCATAGGAACAGGCCAACATTTACTAGCAATATCATTGCAATAAAACACTTGTGATGCTTGACTTGCCAATTCAAAAGGGTCATTTGTCTTAAGAAACCCTTGGCTATTAAGACTAATGAACCCAGCATTTTTACTACTCTACCAACATCGTGCACATCCCAGCAATTACAATGGAATAACACAACATGATTGCCTCTTAGATATTCCAACCTGATCACTCCTGTCAAAACGCCATAATATCTATATCTGCTATTCCCGGCCCCATATTGCCAACCAAAAACACACCACTATTTTAGGATTGAAAGTTCTTTTCATGAGTTAGGGTGTGAAATCTATATCCATTAGTGATATAAAAAGGATGTTGTGCAAATGGTAGGACAACGTGATAATGATTGTATCCCCTTCCCAATAGGGCATTCTCCATTTTTGTATAATTATGTCACTAAAAAATAATAGTTATACTTAGTTAAGGATAATCCCTAATAGAACTAGTTTGACTTGCACAATAATGATATCTAACTATACTAACATACCTTTTCTTTAAACCACTCAACAAAGTGCTTGTCTACCTCTTCAATCATCAATTTAATCCACTTAACGCTAACATCTCAGAATGCTCTCTTGCATATTTGACAAAATATCATGTCAAATGGAAGTAAATAAATTAAAAAATGCATTGCGAGAATAAATGAACAAAAACTATTTGCCTGAAAAAGTATAAAACTTCCTTACAGTTCTTTAAGACATACAAATGAGCTCAATCCCTTAGACTATAGTCTAGGTTGCACACTTTACCTAATCCTAGTGGTTGTCAAACATGAGAGAAAAACTGAGAGTTTCTTCTTAGGTCCAGCATCCCGATAATCATTGTGGTTAACGCGATTAAATTTCATTTTAATCCTATGCATGTACCTTGAGCATAGAGTCATATACTCCTCAACAAGATAACTCTCTACCATTGAACCTTTGGGTTAATCTTCTTGTAGACACTTGACATAAATTTATATAGTCTCTACTCTCCAAAAGTACATTCATCGAAATTGGTTAGGCCCACTAATGACTGCCCATCTACTAAATGAATGGGTAAATGCAACATGATATTAAAGTAAGATGGAGGAAAGCAGCTTTCTAACTTAGAAAGAGTAAGTGGAATTTGGTTTTTGACTTGTTGCAAGTCTTCCAACACAAAAAATTGAAAAACATGGATGTCTTTAAGAAGAAGGCCACAAATTCCAAGTGGAAGCAAACACTGGAAAAGAATGTGGCAATCATGACTCTTTGGTTATGAGATTTTACATTCTTTCATGTTCACACAATGAGAAATGTTAGAAGAAAACCCTTCTGGAACTGTCAGCTCTTTTAAAAATGTACACAATACCTCTTTCTAATTTTGAGATCTTTTTTATTTCGAGATAGTGAATAAGATGTTGTGGGAAGATCTATTTTACTGCCTTTTTAGACAAGATAGACTTCTGGCCTAATCTACATAGCTTGTAAATCAAGATGAGATTTAATATTATCCTTTGTCTTGCCCTTCATATTGATTCTAATTCCAAGGAAAATATCACACATTTTTTTCAATATGCCATAACAATAAAAACCTCCAATAAGGCAACTTTAAAAAGAAACTCTTTTTGTTCCAAATACCCCACTAAGTTGATGTGATGTTTTAACCTCTTTGTAAGGGGCCTAGTTACGAGAATATTTTCAAGATCCTAGGCTTGAAGAAGAACATCATCACCAGTTAATGGTTTTAGTAAGGGTCTATTTTTAGTCATTTTAAATACGTCTTTTTTTCCTCCTCCAGGGATGATCAATAGGTAAAAACTAATCATGCCCATATAAGCCTACTCATAGCAACTTTGTAGCCTAATTAAATGAGTATCTTTACGACAAGAGGGACAACCAAATTCCTCTTTCTACTCCATCCAGATACCATCCCATATGTGGGAAAATGGTTAATAGTCCAAATCAAAGTTGCACGTAGGATAAAATTTTGGCCCTTCGAAGCGTCATATGTTTCAATGCCCACTTCCCATAATCCTTTCCAATCTTCTACTAATGGTTGGAGATAAACATCAATAGTATCACAATGACTATTCGGACTAGGAATGATCATAGATAGTAGAGAATGCTCTTATTTCATGCAAAACCATGGGGGTAAGTTATATGGACAAGCATAACATGCCATATGCTATATGCAGTAGGCATATTTGTGAAGGACTAGAAGCCATCAGTTACTAAGCAAAGTTTAACATTACAAGGTTCTGAAGCGAAGTCACCATGAAGTTTATCGAAATGCTTCCAAGCCTTAGAGTGTGATAGATGCTTCTAAACTCCATGCTTGACCCGTTTGTCATTATGCTAAGTCATACCACTTGCTGTCTTTGATGGCATAAATAAGAGTTGAAGTCTTAACTTGGGTGGAAAGTAGGGTAGTAATGGAACCCTCTGTCCATTAGATTTTTTCGGGGGTCACCACTATCCTTATCAAGCTTCCATCTAAAAGCATCACAAACCTTACACTTATCTAACACTTCATACTCCTTCTAAAAGACCATGCAATGATTCAAGCATGCATTAATTTTCTTGTACATTAATCTAAGATCATAAATTATTTTCTTTACCTTATAATAAGAATCTGGCAACATTGAAGAAGAAGGCCACAGTTCATCTTCTAAGAACTCCAACAAAATACTAAAAAATTTGTTACTCCATCTTCCAAGGGTTTTGATGAGGGGTGTTCAAAAATATTCATAACCAATTACTCGAATTGAAAACACGCTATCTGACGCAAACGTTTGGGTATCCAAACTAAATATTTGAAAATTTTTGCTATAAAAGCAAGTAGGCTATTGTGTCAAGGATGTATTGGGTATTGGTGTTATGCCATTGACAATCAAGAAAAGGAAGAAAACACAGAAGATATTCCTATAATTTATGAATCTAGATATGTTTTTCCTAAAGATTTATGAAGATTGCCCCTCAAAAAGAAATTAATTTTGAGATTAAATTATTCCCTGGACCCCAACCCATCTCCAAACGCCATATCGTACAACCCGAACAGAGCTTATAGAACTAAAGATTTTGTTAGTTAAGTTATTACAAAAGCGCCCCAATTTTATTTGTAAAGAAGGATGAAACCTTACGGTTGTGTATCGATTATAGGGAGCTGAGTGAGATCACCATTAAAAACAAATATCCTTTGCCCTGAATAGATGATTTATCTAATCAATTGTAAGGACCAGAAGTCTTTCCCTAGATTGATTTGAGGTTTGGATACCGTCATCTTAGGATTAAACCTGAAGACATCTCCAAAACTGCATTTAGGAGCAGATATGGTCACTACGAATTCACGGTAATGCCGTTTGGCTTGAATAATGCTCTCACAACCTTCATAGATCTTATGAATAGAGTTTTTAGACCGTATTTAGACAAGTTTGTGGCGATGTATATAGACGACATCTTGATATACTCCAAAGATAGAGATGAATACACTACTCATTTGAGAATAGTGTTACAGACCTTGAGGAAACATCAACTATATGCAGATTAAGAAAAGTGTGAATTCTGGTTAGAAGAAGTGGTCTTTTTAGAACATGTAGTTCAAAGGAGAGGATTAAGGTTGACCCCCAGAAGGTGAAAGCAATCACAGAGTGGCCAAGAGCCACCAGTGTCCTTGAGATTAGAAGCTTCTTGGGCTTAGCTGGCTATTATCGAAAGTTTGTGAAGGATTTTTCGAAGATAACATCTCCCCTGACAAATTTGTTGAAGAAAGCTATTAAGCTTAAGTGTACAAAGAAGTGTAAAAGCGCATTTCAAGAATTAAGAGAGTGATTAACAACTGCCCCAATCCTAACACTACAAGTAGAAGGTAAGGAGTACACTATCTAAAGTGATGCATCGAACAATTGGTTTGGGTGTGTTCTGATGCAAGAAGATAAAGTGGTAGCTTATGCATCCTGACAGCTCAAACCTTATGAAAGAAATTACCTTACACATGACCTGGAACTAGTGGCTATAATCTTTATACTGAAAATTTGGAGATATTACTTATATGAAGTACCATGTAACATCTATTTGGATCATCAAAGCTTACGGTATATCTTTATTCAGAAGGAGCTCTATTTGAGATAAAGACATTAGCTAGAATTGCTTAAAGATTATGATCTGCAGATCCAATGTCACC
>NCQV01130565.1:21904-34347 GCA_002740545.1 Lophocereus schottii | reverse complement strand
AGGAAAGTGGGCTACTACTTCTTTATCTTCTTGGAGAATTAAAGAGTGAAGAGCATTTTACCTTCATTAATCTCCCACTTCAGGGGAATAGCACAAAGCTGCCTCCTTTCCATAATACGTATGGTGTTAGTGTAAGGCATCAAGAGTGCCTTCACTATATCAAGAAACTTGATGCCCAAATAGAACTTCTTGTCATCCAAAGGAGTAATGGTGATATCAACCATATCTTTCCATTGGTCGATTTGGGTTTAGGCACCACAAGCAACGCCTTTAATCAAGAGACTTCATGTATTAACTCCATTCACAAAGTCTCTCTCCTTAGTGTAGGAGAGGTCAATCTTATCAGTAAACTCCTTGGCCATGTAGATTGTATCGGCTCTGGTATCCAGCATTGCTTATAGTGGCTTTCCATTAATGATGGTC
Source organism: Lophocereus schottii (assembly GCA_002740545.1). Lineage (NCBI taxonomy): Eukaryota > Viridiplantae > Streptophyta > Magnoliopsida > Caryophyllales > Cactaceae > Lophocereus > Lophocereus schottii. The sequence continues at coordinate 33,924 of NCQV01130565.1, read as the reverse complement.
TCCAAATACATCTGCCCACAATGCCCCTCCATCTTTGCCTGGATCTTATTGAGTAGCTTCATGGAAGCTATCTTCCTTTCCTCCTCCTGCCTCTCCTCTTCTTAGACAAAAGCGACAAGCTTGTGTCGTTTTGGACGCTTGAAGACTCGGTGAGGTTCGTTGCATAAGAAGCATGATTACTTCCTGGTGCCTCATCTTTCTTTCCCTTCCCTTTATCTCTTAGCATGGATAGCTTGACGCTCCTGGGAGACTTGTCTCGGTCCCTCTACCTTCACTGCTACCACTTGTCTTCTTATTTTTCCCTTAGAGGACTCCTTCTTAAACTCGACTAAGGTTTCAGTGGTGGCAACTGTGGAGGCAAAGTCTTGTACAGTACGCCTCTTAAATTCCATCTTGGCCCATCCACATAGGCTATCAAGGAAGCAAAAGAGTGCATCTTGTGTCCCTATGCTTAAGATTTCTAAAAGGAGCTGTTGGAATACTTTGATGTACTCTCGGATGCAACCTTCCTTGTGTGGAGGCATCCTAGCTTGGCCCTTGCCTCATTCTTGGCATCCTCGAGCTAGAATTACTTCTTGAGTTGCCTCTTAAACTCATCCTATGAATTGATGGGATCAGATCCTCTAACGAAATCACCACACCTACGACGCCGCCAAAAAAGGGCAATGTCCTTAAGTGAGAAGGCTACGTCATTTGCCTTTTGAGCATCATCCTTCGATGCCTATTGCCATAAAGTATGCCTCAATTCCCTATAGGAAGTTGTCGATCCCCCTTGCATTCCTAGCTCCATGGAAGGCAGGAGGTGTTAGGGCATTCCCCTTTGGAGCAATAAGTACTTGTACGGTCCCACCATTGGCCACTGCGGCCATGGACACCTTCAGTTGACCTTAAAGGTCTCGATCCTTGCCTTGTATGCCTTAACCTCGGCCTTGCACACTCGATGTTCGCCATCCTTAGCGACCTTCGATGCTTAAAGGGCTTGAATCTCCTTATTAATAGTGGCTACTATGGAGGTCATGAACTTTTGCATCTCCCCACGGAGCTCATCCAAATCCCCTATGGTATTGAGCTCCTCAATGCATTTGTCCATGTTCTCGATGCTACCTGTTAGGACGATCATGGAGTTGGTGAACTCCACAAGCCTATCCTCCATAAGGACCATCACGGCCTTGGTCTTATCCTTAGTCTTCTTGCCAACTTATTAAGGGTTGCCATTGGTCATGCTCTATAATACTTTAGAATTCTCTAGAACCCCCTGGATTTCTCTAGAATATGTTCTAAGGGGTTCCACATAGTTCTATACTTGTGCAGAATCCTAAAAATTTATAAAGAACATTCTGGATGTACGATCTTAGCGATATGATCGAATAGATCTCCACTGTCCATTGAGAAGGTGGATATGTATATATACCCCCAAGGGGAGTTCATTTGTACTCCAAGCATTCCAAGTGCAATACAAAGCATTCACCCAAACTCTCTGTTTCTTTGTCTCTATCTCTCTCTCCTTCTCTCTCTGAGTTCTCTTGAGTGTATGTGTACTTACCTAGCATCTCAAGTCTAAGTTAAACCACCTTAAGGCTTATAGCAAACTAAGAAGGGTTTTAAGTAACTTTCCTATTGCGATACGGGCCTGAGTTTGAGTGAAATGATCAACTCATGATAGTTGGTATCAGAGTTAATCTAGACCTGAGTCTGATGTCTCGCCAAGTGCTCCAATGGAATGGACAGGCAGGGGGCCCTATCTATGGCGAGGGTATCACAGGATTGGATTAGGAAGAATGTCACAGGTAAGAATCCCACATCAGATAAGCGATAAGAGGGTCCCGAGCATATAAGAGATAGCATTACACACCTTATCAGACCAGTCTTTTAGGGAAATAGTAATGGCATCGTGACATATGGGAGGGGGAGGAAACATATTGAGTAGAATGCAGTTAGGGTTGTATAAGATAAAGTCTAATTTTTCAAAACAATTGAGCCCTAAATGCTTCATTTTACTTGGCCGTGTTTAATAGTTTTCTAAGAGTTGTGTTGTTTTCTTTTGGGCCAAACATTTGGTGTCATTTACAACGAGCTTTAGAACATTGAAAACCTAATAATGAATTTGTTGTAAAAAGTACTATGTCCATGACCAGTTTACCATCTTGTTGTAATTTTTCAAGTTTCTATTAGACGAAAAGCATGCCATTGAATTAGTTGGTCGTAATTGTAGTGTTCTCTGGTGGCGAATACTTAGTAAGTGACTCAACTAAAAGGACATAGTTGAGGTAGATCAAAGTTAGTGTCTCTTAGATTGACTAGCTAAAATTGGAAGTACCCAAGGAAGCCATTGTAGAGTACGGAACTCACCATTGTATCTGCTTAAGGGAACAAGAAGATGAGCTATCGAAATCCTTAAGAAAGAAGAGCATAAGGTGGTGACTAACCTTATGTAGAGGGCTAACATCATAAAAATATTGATATGTTTTGTCCCACTTTTATTTCTGCTTTAATTTTGTAAATTATTTTCATTCTTGACAATTATCCTATTCACTCCATAGGGTGATTTGACTAGTCTAACTGAGCTTTTAACCCTCATTCATACATCAAACAAGCACCACTTCTAGTCAGCATTTGGCCATTGAGCCAATAAAATTTATGGATATTAATTTAAACAACATTTAAATTTATCCTGAACTAATTCAAAATTTATTTTTCAATAGTCTTTATGGGGACCCTTCTTTAAGCAATAATTATGTTCGTTTCGGATGGCAATACACCAAATTTAAGATATTAACCTACTAATGTAAAGTAATCGTCCCAAAGCTTTACCTGTTTGGACAAAAAAAGATTAAGGGGTAACATTTTGTCAATTCTATGTTTTTAAAACAAATCATCTCATTAATCAAAGAAAAACATTCTTTTGGTTATTACATGTACATCAATCCACACCTCCGTATGCACTCGCCTTCCTCATTGTGGAGGGGGTAGGGAACTAGAAAGGTCTTTAAGGGTCTGACTAGGGAAAGTAAACAAGAGGTAATGAGAGCAAAGAGAAGCTATAGCGAGTATGACTACATAAGAGTGAATGGGCTATATCAGAGAGTAATGAAACTAAATGACAGTACCTTATTTATCCTTTATTGGAAATGAGAATTAATAAGATGAAGGAAGTAATTAACATGTATATGTCTCGTAGTTGTGTCGCTAAATTGACTACATATTAAAAATACAAAGAAATGATAGACGTAATATGGCAATTAAGATAGCCACCGCAAATTCAGTCAATCATAACTAAGCATACGATTAGTTGAATCTCTATCATTCAGTTTTTTTTTTTTTTAAAAACTTTGGGTGTTTGGTAGGGGTCAAAATCATTTTCTCATTTTACGGCGTTGGGTAAAACAAGGAGAGTAAATTTGTTTTCATGGGAAAATTATTTTCCTTAGAATGTAGGAAAATATTTTCACCTTGAATGAAGCATAAGTTGATTTTACGTTTTTTTGGTGCTCACGTGGTTTCACATTCTTTCTTCCTTTCGTGTCTCTTTCCTCCATATATGGTTTGAAGATTAAGGCAGTGACATATAGTTCGAAGGTTAAGGCAGCATATTAAGGATTTGTGAAACTATATCCTCTCGGTGCCGATATCGATACAGATGTCAGTGAATCTAATAATCATAATTTCATCGAAATCCAAAACGCTCTACAATTTACCATTAGAGTTAAGAAGATAGAAAAACTCATTAGGTTATTCCTCTTCTTTATTTATATTCCTACTTGAAAGTGAGAAATCGATAAGCGTTGCTAGCATCAAATTGTTGGCAGTAGGCAAGATCAAAAAAATTGACAAATGTATATATTGTCATAACTTTGATCTAGATGACACCATTACTGTAATATAATTCCTCAAAGAACAAAATGTAAATTCCAATTTTTCTAAATACCTTACTTTTTTTTTTTCACTAATATGTCTCTTTTTAGCTTTTTTGTTCATTTTTTACTAATCTAACTCATTTTTAAAAAATTTCATTTCCCCTTTTACCAAACAACTGAAAATATTACTTGAAAATCATTTTATATGAAAAATCATTTTACATGAAAAATGGTTTTCAACCCTACCAAACATACCCTTTAAATTGAATCAAATAATAATTATTTTTTTAAATAAAAATATAAAACTTTTGAAGAATAAACTTTATGAATTGTTTCGTTTTTTGCTAATATTCCATTATTATTTTCGAGAAAGCTATGGTAATTTGAAGAAGGAACTCTTCGTTTTCTTCCATTTCCTCTGCACCCCTTAATGGCCTACCATATTATGATTTCCCTACATTTTCCCAACAAATTATGTCATCCTACATTATTGTTGGCCCCTCAATATTTTTTAGCAAGAAACTAAAATTTTCAACCATTAAACCCCTTATACCCTTGCTTGTCTTTCTTAAGCAAACACTAATTGCGGTATTTCTTTTACCATCGTCAAAATTCGTGTCATAGTAGACCATCGCTACCTTTGTTGTCTCTCCCTTTTCGACAACAATTAGTTGCCCTCTCTCCCTAGTTATAGTGCTTTGTTCTCCTTATCCTCACTATTATTCATTTTCTATCTCTTTCTTCGGCTGTTCATTCTCCCAGTAAGCAATAACCCTCCTCCCTTGCTATTTCATGCTATTTTAGTGAGAAGCTTCATATAACACCCCAACCCCTCCCAGGTCAAGACTAGGTTTTCAGGAATGACTTTGAGAATACTTAACTGGCCCCACAAATCACCAACAAGTCTTTTCGGTGTGTTTCATTATCACTCACATGCTGCTAGAGAAATTTCTCAAGAGGTCACCCATCATATGATTTCTCCACTGCAAGCATGCTTAACTGTGGAGTTCTGATGAGTAGGCTCTACCGAAAGAAAGGTGCACCTTTGGTGAAATAGGTAGTCACATCAAATCCTATTAAGCTACACATGAGGTGTTACAATCACCTCTATTTGAAGCCCATAATGTCCTCATTGTGCCTCACTAACTAACTGACTTATAAGTCCTCCTGACCAGTGGTCTATCCTAGTATCTTTGTCTTGCTAGGTGACTATCGAGGGCTCTACTGCCCACTATTGTAGCTCATGGTAGTAGGTTAGCTCTGATACCATATGTAACATCTCGGCCCCCTCCTTATATCATCGAGTGTGGGGGTGATTGTAAGACTGTGAGTATGGCTTAAAAGGATTGAGTGACTACTTATATCATCAAAGGTGCACCTTCCTTTTTAGGAAGTCCACTCCTAAGTATTTCAAAGTTAAGCGTACTTGTGGTGGAGAAATCTTATGAATGGTGACCTCCTGAGAAGTCTCCCAGGCAATGTGTAAGAAAGAAGGAGGCACGCGGGAAAGCCTTATGGTGATTTGTGGGCTAGTCAATAATCCTTGTAGTCATTTCTAGTAACTATCTTGGCTTAGGAGGGGTTGGGGCGTTGCATTTTAGGGCTTGGCTAAAACTTAAGATTGATGCATATCCATGCTCACCGAAGCCACAAATACGAAGGCAAACAAAGGATGACCACTTGTTGAGAATAAAATGAATAGTCGAGGGGCGGAAGAATAGCAAGAAGATGACAATGTGCTGAATAGTCAGGAAGGGAAGAGATATAGAGAGAAGGTAACCTCATTTATGAGGATGAAAGGGAGGCATTAAGCAGTTAAAAGTTTGTTGAGACATTGTAACAAGAAATTTAAGGAAGGAGAGGAGGTTTTAGCTCTAATGGTAGGAAAATTGTAATGTTCCATTGAAAAAGATGAAGGGAATATCATTAATATTGGAAGGTAATAACTTGATTGAAAATAATGGAGTGCTAACAATATATGCCTACTGAGAGTAGAAGAGCACGAAGATGAGGATAATTTTGGGACTAGAAGTCCCTTTTTTAGTTTTAGTATTTTTTAGAGACGTGATGAATTAAAGAAAATAAACAATAGTTTGTAGAGGATCCCCTCAATATCATGTGTGACTAGGTGCTTTAGATGATTGTATATATTTTGAGTTCAAACAACATTGGTCACACTTAAGAGTGAATTAATTATACATGCATGGTCAGTTTAATTTTTGTTATGCTCTTAAATGATCTTAAGTAACCAATAGTAGAAAGGATGCGTAAGTCAGTTAGTGTTAGCAAGGCATAACTAGGACGTTATGCTCTTCAAGTGAGGGTGATTGTAATATGCTGAGCATGGCTTAAAAGGAATATAGTGACTACTTATATCACCAAAGGTACATCTTCCTTTTCAGGGAGCATGCTATTAAGAACTATGCAGTTAAGCGCTGAGGAGAAATTTTATGATGGATGCTGAGAAGTTTTCCTGGTAGTGTGTGAGCAAGGATGAAGCATACTAGAAAGGATTATGGTTAATTTATGGGGCTAGTCAATGATCTTGAAGTAGTTCCTTGGTAACTATCCCAGCCTAGGAAGGGGTTGGCTCGTTATAGCTAAACTAATTAAAGACTACATCTTTGTTAAACCCAAAATTAAATAAAACAATGTGGTAGAAAGTAGAGAGGAAACGGGAAGGTTTGAGAAATTAATGCCCTCAGGTTACCTAGTTGAATGATCTAGGGAACCCCTAGATTGGGAATACTAAGCCTTGACTTATGCCTTAGAGGGTTTTGAGGATGGCTTTGCGGAGGGTTCAGTTACTTTCTTTAAACCTCTCAGTATTCTCCCAAAACTTTCCATATGTCCTCTCTAATTTTTGGAGTACTGCTCTGTGACTTTTTTTTTTGATGCTTCCTCCTCAATTTTTTGATGTGTTCAACTATTAGGGGTTGCCTCCCTTTTATAGCGCTCAAAGGAATAATATGACTTGGTTTAGAGAAAGGAAACAATCCTTAATAGGTTTAATCCAAATGGTTGCACCAATCTAGATAAAACTAGCAAAGCTGAGATCTGTTTACTCAGCACCCGATCGGAATTCTACTGCCAAGTACCCAACCCAGTTTAAGGTAAGAAACCTAACCAGGTTGTAACTTTTTTCAGCTATAACTTTGTCATCCCACCTCTATTTTGAGTGTTTCTTTTTCTCCCAGAAACTTCACTAAGTCTATACACTAATTGTAAAACTTCTCGATAAGTGTGGAAAAAGATATATGTGACATAGTGAATATATATCATTTTCAACGTAAGCCCCAATATTCGACTTATATCTTTTCCATTGCTTTTCGCGTTTTGGTGTATAATATGTTGTTATAAAGCTTATTCAATTATGCATATTATATATAAACTGAATACTTTTATACATCCTAGAGTGGGTTAAAAATACGTAATGAATCTCACTTAAACACCGAATATGGCCAATTTGGGCATGGTTGGGTTCTTTCAGCCTTTAGTGTGCATAATTAGGTTTAGATGTGTGCATTAAGGGATGTTAGTATATTTTAAAGCTCTTCATTTTTAATATCTGGGGGTTCTCCAGTCTTGGTTGCTTGCTTTATCATCATCGAGCATTTTATAGAAAGGATACGTTTTTTAGGTGTCAACAGTTAGCACCTACCTTAAGTAAGCCTAGGTACAATGAAGGCCAAACATATACAATTTGCATTTAGAGCTCTGTTTTTGTCTTTTGTTAATCTTGTTGCTCTAAATTGACCTTTCACTGGTCTGGCAGGCCTTTTAGTGGTTTAGTGAACCCTTTCACTGGTCTAGCGAACCCTTTGCCGGTCTAGCAGATCTTTTGCCAGTCTAGTGAATTCGGATGTTGACCTTTTATTGATCTAGCAAACCTTTCCCTGGTTTAGCACATCTTGATATTAACCTTTCATCAGTTTAGCAGACCTTTCACCAATGTAGCTAATCCTAACGTCTACCCTTCGTTGGTTTTATGGAACTTTTTTTAGTCCAATGAATCTTAGTGTAACCTTTAATCAATCTTGTGGACCTTTTGCTAGTCCAGTTGATCTTGGTTAACCTTTTTTCAATTTAGTAGACCTTTTGCTCGTCTAGAAGACCTTTCATTGGTATAGCAGATCTTGATGTTGACATTTCACCGATCTAGTAGATCTTGACATTAACCTTTTATCAGTTTAGCATACCTTTCACTGATCTAGTGGATCTTAATTATGAAATGAACCATTGTTTCAGAAGCTAGCAGTGTCCCATTGTGCTGGGAGCCAACGATGTTATTAGAATGCTTTATTATGCTAGGAGCTAGTGATGTTGTTAGAATGTCCCATTGTACCAGGAGTAAGTGATATTGTTGGAAGGTGCCATTGTGACAGTAGCCAGTGGTGCTATTGGAATGTCCCATTGTGCCGGGAACCAACATATTATTAAAGTGTTCCATTTTGCTGGGAGCCAACAATGTCGAAATATCTCATTGCATTGGGAGCAAGTGACATTATTGTGTCAAGAGTCAATGACACTCTCAAAATGTGTCATTATGCTAGGAGCTAGTGGTGTTGTTGAGGAGCTAGTGGTGTTGTTGACCCATTATGCTGGGAGCCAACTCTATTGTCAAAGTGTCCCATTGTTTCTAGAGCGAGAGATCAAACTTAGTGGTGTAGGAGCCAGTAGTGTTGTCAAGAACTTTATAGCTTGCAACCTGAATACTTACAGTTAGTTTTGGATTTTTCATTAAGTGTTGAAGCCTAAATCTCTAAGTTTTCCCTTTTGTCGATTGGACATTTGATGTCATCTCCTTCTAATAGGAGCTTATTAGATGTTAAAATGTCCTTAATATTGAGGTGTCCTTAGATAAAGAAGATAAGGAGTCCTCTATGGTTGGATCTTCTTAAGCTTAGTCACCTAATAATCTAAAGTTGGGTTGGTGTCTTTCTATAAGGATATAAGCAAATTACACAAGAGTGATCATGCTTGTGCAAAGCCTGCTTTAAGGATAAAGCCCCCACTTTGATTGAGCTTGATTAAGGTAAAGGTCAAAGCATAAGAATCTTGTATAATAGTTATTGATCCAATCTTGATGCATATTCATGGTTGACTAGGGTTGTGGGCCCTTCCTCTGGGGTTGCTATCATGTTTGAATGACGACCACTTCTAACTAAGCTTTCCAAGTGATCAAGGTGAAAGGTGGGCCATTAAATATGCTAAAGACCTATGTATTAAGGCATTTGCAAATGCTAACCTAAGTGAGACTATGCATGAATGTTGAGCATGCAGCCTGAATAGTGCTGACTTGTGATGACCTAACCTTGTATGCATCTAGGTGAAGGTCTTATACTAAGTTTAAGGTCCGTTGGATTGAGCTTGATTAGGATATAAGTGATTGATGGGACAAGTACGGTGATGCTCTATGGCTTAGGCTGCAACATATTCTTATGAGGGATAAGATGTTGAGTGACTGCTGCGTTAGGCCAGGTCATAAGTATAAGCTACCTAGGATACGTAATGTTTCTTTTTAATAGAGTAACCTTCAATTTTTCATTAAAATGCTCATATTCTGAATAAGCCCCCACTTTTTGTGTGTAGGGATATGGGAAACAAAGATGCTTCTACTGGTGCTGCCTATAGTAGCCTCTAGTTTAGTATAAAGAATAAGGTTATCCCTTCTTAGGAAATGGTTACCGGGATGAAAACCTTAATTGTCGAGGGAAATATAGCGGGAGTTCCATGTCTTACATAATGGGCGGGTGCCCACTTAAAACGAATGACTACACATTCTTGGTTTGTAGTTTGGTTGCAACGAGGACTCTTGAATTTTGGAATGAAAGTAAAATTAGAGGCTATGATCATTGAGAAGAAGTGGTAAAGTGGGTGAGTAGTTTGTCAAAGTTTGGTTGGATGGGGATATGTGGTGAAATGCTTCTTTATCCTCCAAAAACAAGGTTTTATTTCGACACTCCTTTTGCCTAGTCTGCCTTTTCAGGTTTTAGGCCGACCACCTTTTAGTCTCTCTCTCTTTATTTTTTAAATAGTAAAAGACTCAATGGAAATGAATCTTTGTGGGCAGGCCTCTTTTGAGGTTACCTATGTATCCAATATGGAATCAGGTTAGTTGTAGTCTGGGGGTAAGAACATGCGGCTTAAAAGAGGGATGCCTCATGGAGGGCTTTTTTAAGGTAGGCTTTAGGGTTATGGTATCGAAAGGAATAAGCATGAAGACTCAAATAACCCTTATGAAATCACTAACTGTGCATGGGTGAAGAAGTTTTTGTACATCAACAATTTCTTGTTTTCTTTATTTTTCTTATTTTCAAGTGTTATCTTTCTTCTCTTCTCTCTTTTTTTTGGGTTCTTCCTTTCTTTTTTTTTTCTTGTGCATTGTTAGATGGGACCATTTCACCTGAACTCTCTTTTTTGATTGTTGACTTTGATGTCACTAATGACACACTCCCACTCACTGGTTAGGCTAGATGTGGTTATAAAAGAAGGAGGCTCTCCAAAGACTTGAATGGGTCCAAGTGGTAACTTCTCAGTTTTCATAATGGTATGAATATAGGTTACCAAAGGAGGCCTCCTACCCTAGACATATACTCTAAGGCTACATGACTTATTGGGAAGAGTATTTTTGATCTTTCCCTGTTTTAGATGATTCATTGAAATCCTTAGTCTCTTTTTAATTTTACTTTTCCCCATCCCCATTTACCTAGCTCGCCTAGTGAAGTTTTTAGGCTAGCGCCTCTTTTTCTCTTCTTTTTTTTTCTTGGGATTCAGAATAAGAGCATTATAGTACTTGAAAATAGGCTTAGGAAGTATGAATGAAAGTGTAGAAGTCACACGACTTGACTCAAAGGACGAGAGGGTTAAAAGGACTCTCTAACTCAAGTTGTGAATCCAAGTTCAAGGGCTTAGTGGTGCTCCTTAGATCCAACCTCTAATTTGCAGGTATAAAGTAGGCTTAGTAGTGAAGCTGAAACTTAAAGGCATTACTAATACGTATATACTCCCATCTTTGTATCTTAGATGAATAGGAGATAAGTATATGTTGGGCCCATTTAACTTGACCAAAAGTGACCTTTTTTCTTCTTTTTTCAAAATGTTGGGGTAAATCCCTGTTTTAGCTGAACGACTTTCCAAGCTTAGGCTTCTTAACTAGTTATCTAAGGTCTAAACCTAGAGTTTTGTGCCATTGAAGTGTGCAGTAACTCCCCTAAGATGTCTCATTATTGACTTGCCTTTAGGTTTGCTATTGGGAGTAATCTTTGTTAGCCCAAATCTTAGTGCCATCTCTCCCATCTTCTCTATTTCAAGTAATAAGGTGATAGTTCAAAAGGTGAAATTAGATAGAGGTGCGTAATGAAAGGCAAAGGTTAGTGGCCTTGGCCATGGGTTAGGGAAATAGCTAATAGCTAGTAGTTAGGTAAGAAGAAGATGACGTCTTGGTGGGCTTGAAGGATTAGGTTAGGATGGAAATAAATGCGATTAGGATGTTAGATTTAGGCTAAAATTGGGCCTTACCCTTGATTAGGTTCTATGTTGGGCTTAGAAAGCTTACCTATGGGTCTAAGTTGGATCTAAGTTTATCCAAGATAAATCATGGGCCTATATTAGGCATGAACTTGATTGCAGTTTGGTTTGCCTAAAACATGTTAGTTTGGGCATGTGGGTAAATTAAAGTATACTAATATGAGATCCTTGACTTAGGGAATGGACATATGTTTAATTAGACTTTGATTCTGTTTAAGCAAATTTATTTATTTTCCCAATTCATACAAAATAAATAAAAATATATCCAAATTCTAATTAAATCATTTATTTTGAGCAAATCTTAAATAGTAAAAGGGGGTTAAATGACTTAATTTCAAGTTGAACAATAATAGTCATGTTATAGAGCCTTAAAACATCAATACATGGGTCTTTAGGTTTTGATTAGTTTAGCCAATTAGTTAGAGTTCCGAGGATCCATAGAATCGCGAATGCATAAGAGTTCCAACCTAATCCAAAGTTCAATGTTATAAGTGGTTTAGGTAAGATTTAGAACAGCCCTCTCACCGCCTAATTCATACATGATCCACAAGGTGCATGGTAAGACCGAAACATTTTGGTTGCTTTCTAGTGTCCTGGGGACCAGGAACGTGTGTCACATGTAGGTGAAATAGTTAC
>NCQV01130565.1:4682-21887 GCA_002740545.1 Lophocereus schottii | reverse complement strand
CAATGTACTTATCGAGTTAACCAACTATTTTCCTGACGGGATGATGACGTGGTTTAACATAGGTGCTCTATTAATCCTACTAGGGCAGTACCTTTAATGCAAGAACGCCTAAAACAAGTGTAACTAAAATAATTTCCCATATTGAATTTAAAATTACGCCCTGTTTTTTTTTTGGGAAAAAAATGTCCCTAGTGGAGGCATCACTATGAGGATTGCGCCCCATAACCCCCAGGTGTGGTCCCTCACAAATGGCTTAGACTCTCTTGCTAGGTATTTGGATTCAAAACTGAATTTTTTTTTTTTAAAGAAACAATCAAACTATAGCAGAACAAGTGAATTGGGCCACAGAATTGGGCTGGAGTTCTAATCTAGGAAAAAGGCCAGGTTTATGGGCCAAAACTAGGTCCAGTCCTCTAGTTTGGTTGCAGATAGTGTTGGCTGTCTGATCTAGAGATTTGGGTAGTAGCCCTAATCTAAGAACTAGCTGGGTTCCAGGGCTCGATTCCTGGTCCATAGAGTGACAATGTCATGGATCCCAAATTGTTCCACCCCCAATTTGAAAATTTAAAAAAATTAAAAAAGGCCAAAAAAAAGGAAAATTAAATAATACAGTCGCCAATGAGTTTTCGAAAAGCTTACAAATCAAAGTTACTCTTTGAACTAAACCATAAATCAAAGGTATACTAGAAGGGATAACTGGTTTGTTTTGAAAAGGTTAAAAGGCCCCTTAACCAATCCCTAGCATGTGGATAATTTGACTTCATAGGCTCGAACCGACGATCTAAATTTAGGGGCAAAGGTACAATATCGTGACGGAGTGCTTTATAACACCGGCTATCATCACCGACGACCTCTACTAATCAATACAGGTCGTTAAAGATCAGTAAACTAATAAACAATCATAGGGCATACTAGGGTCAATTACAGCAAATAGTAGAAATCAAAAGTGCAATGATAGTCTAGAAGAATTCAAACAAATAATATAAACAATTACAGTGGATGAGGGTTAAGCTAATTAGAGATTACATCTTTAGTAAACCTAAAATTTTAAGCTTAGCTTATGCCTTAGAATGTTTTGCATATGGATTTCAGAAGGATTTGATTAGGTTCTCTGAACCTCTCAGTATAAGCTTCGTGTGTGTGTCCTCTCAAATTTTTGGAGTGTTTCTATTTGATATTTTGATGTTTCCTATCCAAGTTTCTGATGTGTTCAACCCTTATAGGTAGCTCCATTTCTATAGTGCTCAAAGGGATGACAGGGATTGGTTTAGAGAAAGGAGATATAATTAAACTCTTAATAGGTTTTTTCTAGATGGTCACACCAATCTAGACAAAATAGTAATAGCTAAGACCCATTCTACGGGCAAAGAAGGACAATGAGGACCCGACTAATGTCATGCTACCAAGTACCTAGCCTAGTTCTTAATCGGTTCAGGCTAAAAACTCGATTGGGTTTTTGTGCCAGATAATGCCATAAATTCTGTCGGCTATAACTTTGTGAACCAACCTTTGTTTTCAGTAATTCTTTTTTCCCTAAAAATTCATTAAGTATATTTTCTAATGACATTAACATTATAAACTTTGGGATGTGGAGGAAGATATAAGTGAAATAGTAAACATGTATGATTTTCACCGCAAGCCCCAACATTTGACTTATATATTTCCGTTGCTTATTGGATTTTGGTGTATAGTATATAACTCTAAAGAGTATTCAATGAAGAATATTAACATATAAACTTAATAATTTTACACATTCCAAAGTGGTGAAAATATGGAATGAATCTCAACCAGACGCTGAATATAGTAAATTTGGGCTTGTTTGGGTTCTTTTAGCCTTTAGTGGGCATCTTTCAGTTTGCATGTGTGGGTTAAGGGTTGACACATTTTGAAGATCTTAGTTTTCTATATCTAAGGGGCCCCAAGTCTTATTCGATTGATTTGTCACGATCGTGCATTTTATAAAAGGGAGACACTCTTTAGGTGTCTAACATTGGCAATTGTGGCGAAACTAATTTTCTTTCTCAAGTGAACATATACAAGGATCACAGAATTCTCTACTAGATAACTTAACGTGTGAGGTTTTCAATGGTAATCGTTAGAGCTGAACTCATTTAGGAAAAGGAGGCAATCCAAACTAAAATGTCATTATTGCGAGAGCAGGTCTCTTCTTCTAGGAGAACTCCTGTGGATATTTTGGAATTTCACAGAAAAATTACATTAATCTTTGGATCATTGTCATTTGCCTATCTAATAGGATAGAGATTCATCCTTTTAGAATTATAATGAATGATTTAAGATTTCATATGATGTTCAAGCAGAAATAAGTGCCTATGTTTAAGAAAAATGGTTCACCCAGTAGTATGCAGCTTACAATGACTACGACAACAATTATTCCTATAATATTTTGGAATCATGGAGTATTATGGTCATCTTCCCTATTATAAATGAAACTAGTGGTGTTATGTTTCTAGCAAATTCCGTCCTTCTAAATGTTCTTGTCATGAAAGTCTGGAAATATGGTATGGTAGCTTACCTCACATAAATCCCTAATCTATAATATCGATCTTTTGAAATTTAACTAAGTTTCAAAAGTGTATGTTTAAAAAGGTCCATTGCATTTTCACTTCTTCTGATGGTCCAAGAAGAGCTCATGAAAATAGAAGTCTGCATACTAAGATACATTGCGCATTATGAAAATGGAAAGCCAAACCAAGTCATTGCCTTGTTCAATTAATTGATCTAAATTACCCTAATGATTAATCATAAGAATGACTTCCAGAATGAGAAATAGTTAGAAATCTTATTTTAGCAATAGCCATTAGTTTTTGTAACATGTATCATCAAATGTGCACAATGATTGCACAAGCAAAGATGTTAAGGCATTGTGGAAACATTACTTTAATTTATCATAGTGATTTCAACAAGTATATGAAGTTAGAAGAGGCTATGCCAAAAGATGTCTTTGATTATCTCTTTGATGGTGGAGCTATAAAATTCTTATAAGAAATGATTTATTCAAGAAATGGGATCTAAAGCATCTTAAACCTCAGGTCCTCATGAATATTTTGATAATTATTTGGATAGTGATAGACTTGAAGACATTATTAGAGATGAAGGCATGCAAAATCTTAATATGGATGACAAATCTTGACAACATTATATACTCCGAAAAAGTTGTTGCATCCTTATAAATTGTCTAGTCAAAAATTTTAAATAATGTAATCTACTGCAGCGATGTGAAAGAATACTAAAGCAGTGTGTGTACTATACCCTTTAGGGCGTTCTATATATTATATGTCTTCTACAAAAGGAGACGCTGGCTGACGAGGTCATTTAAGCATACTTGAGTACAAGAAAAGTCGAGGTTCTTCATTTCTCTATGAGGATGCATCTATGATGCTGTTAACTGTTTCAGTCCCTTATCAAATCTTTTCATTGTAATATTTCCACTTCAAGTTTTTAATAAATGAAGTTTCTTAATAAAGAACACTATTCAATCAAACCATATGTATTAAATATTAAAATTTCTTAATTAAAATTTCACAATCCTCAAAATATGAAACTTCATTAGTGATAATGGTCCGAGGTAAGAAGAGAAATTGATCTATATTGTTCCTTATCTAAGGAAAGCATTGTTAAGATTAGCAATCTCTGTAAACTAGAAGTTACAGGAATGCTAAGGTGCAATGTTGACTAAGTTCAGGTCACAGCCAAAACTCTTTAAGGTTTATTATGTTGTTAAGCATGGTGGATTCATACTCATAGAAAATATAATATTTATGATACAAGTAGTAGATTGTGATAACTAGTATTAGTAAAGTTATTATAAGGAGCTTAGACATTAAAACAAGTATATTTTTTCTAAAAAACCCTAAAAAATATAGTACTTGCACTTATTAATCTAGTATGGGTTAAAGTATAAAAACTAGAAAGTTTTGGGACAAATTTGAAAGAAATGGCTCCTAAAAATCATTTTCTTGTAGAATATCAACCCTTAGCAATTATTTTACCTAGAATAGCGGGTACCTCGAAGCACGTTCTAAAAACATGGCCCCTTAAAAATTATTTTTGAAAAGTAGTGACACCCCAATGTCCCAAATAGGTACTTTTGCCACCCTACTTGCATATGTTGATCGGCTTGTTAGCGAAACGATTATTGGGGTGTAGGAGGCCAACCTAGGAGGCTTTTGGCACATGCTTGAGGCATAGTAATTATTATTACTACTTGTCTTTTCTTTCTATGGAAATGTGGGATTCCCTTATGACTTTTGTAATTTTTTTGCTTTGGTTTCTGGAGTACTTTAAGAGGATGTGCCCTAGTTTCCAATGGATCCAGTAGTGTTTCAAGAAGGCCATATAAAGAGAAAGTCAAGTCGTTTGAAACACATTGACGTGTTTAGTGTTTGTTTAAATGCTCAAACTCCTAACAGTGTAAGTAATCGCTTCTCCTTTTTGTTTTAATATCTTAATCATTGTTCCTCCTTTACTTATTATTGGCTTTTAGGTGACTTGGGACCCTTAGGTTGAGGTGGACGACATCCTAGCTATTATTGGAAGGATTCAAGTGTTGTCACATGAGAAGGCGTTGCTACTTAGCCCTTTGGTCATGTGTGGTATTTAGGGGAGAGAGTACCTCGGCAAGTGTTGCCTAGGCTACCTAGCCCCTTCATCTGGATCAATCCATCCTTAACCACAATGTTTGTAGCCACGCTAAACCTAGAGGAAGTGCATTCGCTGACAAGTAGGGTTGCTTCTCAATTCATAGTTGTTAAAGGCAGCGTTGAACTCGAGAAAGGCTTTCTTCGACAACTAGAAAATACAAATATGATTTCAGCCATGGTTTATTGGCTGTCCTTGAAGCTAAAGTAATATATCTATATACCAAATGCAAACTACCTACTAATGTATGTCCCGTATTTGGTATGGTAGGTTCCTAAGTCCCAGCTTTAGTTCAAGAAAGGACCTTTACTTGTTGGCTTTCAAAGCAACCTAGCAAAAGTTCACGTTGAAGGTAAAGAATAGCCTTTTTTTATTTGGAGTTCGTTAGGACTTGTTTGATGGGTCCTATCATTCCTCAAGTGAGTTTCAACTTCTTTATGGAATCATTTACTCTTGGCCATTTATTTCTGCCCCTTGCTTTCTAAATCGTTTTGTTAGCGTAAGCACAGGTTCTAGTTCTGGAGCCCACAGTGCCTTACACTGGTCCTTTTGATGTACTACAAGGAACACAGGCTAATGACATAGGGGATGATGAGATCTTGGACATGCATCTGACTTCCCATCCCAGGAAGGGGTATAGTGCTTCCTTTAGCACTTTATTTGTATTTATCCTTTATAAGGTATAGGTACAGTGAAGCTCAAAGCTTCTTCATGCTGAAGGTGGTTTGCTTGGTGGGAAGATGTTTGTTGGTGCTCGATTGGTGTTGATCATCCCTTGTTGAGGTGAGCAGATCAGGAATGCTTGTATATTTTGATTTAGCCTTACATATTATATTTTACATTTTATAATGTTATTGGTATGGATTTTAGTGAGTTGTATGACATCATCACTGCATGCGAATAACTTTCATCCGAGCTTCCTACTCGTGGATGCAATCCCAAGGCCAGGGCTTTAGAAGCTCCCAGCTCTTCTATTAAGGGTAAGACTCCGATTGAGCCCACAGTAGAGGTGGTCATGTCATTCCCCTTGAATGAGTCCTCGAAAGGCTATAGCATTAGTGCAGGAAATGCTACAATAACATTTTTCATGTATCAAGGAGCTTCCTTTGCTACCAGGCCCCTAGCGTAGTTGAGGCAACCATCTTTTTCCTCAGGGACTTCCATAGGGCAGGATGGTAAGAGAGTCATTTTGTTGTCCTCCACCATAGTGTGGCATCCCCTGGTATTCATAGAGGAACCTTTCCCTCCTCCATCATATGGTCATCTTTACCAAGGTGGTCCTATGAGAGTGCGATGCCGGACCCTATGAGGCATCCAACAAGGATTGATGAGGCACAATTAGATGATAAAAAATGAAGGAAGCGGATGCCCGTTAATCTAGTTACCTGAATATGATTGTTTCATTTGACACTTTAAAGTTGTATGAGTTATTTATAGCATTTATGCATTTAGTTGTAATTATGTTAGCAACTTCTATCAAAATTTGATGTGCATTTTGAAAAAAGGCTCATGTTTTTATTTGTAAATTTTAGGCACAAAAAATAGAGCTCACACACGATGAGCTAAATAGCCTATTCCTCCTGTAAGTATTGATAAGAAGAATATAGACTACATCGACACAAAAGAAAATGGAAATGGTATAAAGACTATCAAAGTTAAAGGATAAGAATATAAAAATTTGTTGATCACCTAGAAAAGAACTTACATAAAAAAGGTCGGTATAAGCTGCAAATTTATATTAGGTAACTCCTAGACAGTAGAAAAGATCTGCTTCCAAGGCTAGGAAAAAAAAAGTAATGCAAGATAAAGTAAGCCAACATTGCCTTGTCCTAGCAGTAGCTCTACTCCTGTCACTTGAAAGGCTTTTCCTGTAGGTTTTTATCAATCAACAACTATAAAGCTTAGTTATCTTTCTTCGTTTTCTACATCTTGTGAGTTGAGCATTCTTCAGAAAGAATTCTTTCATCAATAGATGGGTTACTTTGAGAAATTAATGAATGTGTGGAGCAAAAGTCGGTTTCCTTTTCAGGTGAGGGGATTAGGTTGCTTTTGCTTGAACTACCTTGTTTTCCTAAGACAATTAAGGTTTGAAACCAATCCAATTTGTGTCACTTCTAATTTTTCAAGATCCTACTTTCCTTGTCTTCTTCTTCAAGGATGGGGAACATATGTCATCTAGTGGAGAATTTATTTATTGCTATTCTGGGTACCTATAAGCCTAACCTGGCAGCAGTTCCCGCTAGAGATAGATTTGAAATTGGCTTATATAAACCTCTCTTGGTTTGGGGGCAGACGACGCTGCAAAGGCTACAAATGGTTACAATATTGATCTTACAAGGATCGCCCATTAATTTGTTCTTAAGTCTAAAGATGATTATCATTCCAATGAGGGCTAAAAGGCCATTACTTCTTGCCTTTTGAACATATTCTTGTTTGTTAGCATGGGTAGGTTAGATTATATAATCCATTGTGTGGAAGAGGTATTGAAGGGTTACTCTTCCATGCTTATTATTCTTACTAAGACAATCTTATGCTTGGATGGCCTCAGTAACAACCCTAGCAATGATTTTATGGGCAGCCCACTTCCTTTGCATGGAAAACATCAATCTTGTGCTTTGTATGTCCATGTTTATGATGTTCATCTTTGCTCTTTAATGGAGGTTTTGATTTTTATTTATGAGTCTTCTAGATTGTCTCTTAAAGTACTTTTGCCAAGCATGTTCTCCTATTTTCATATCAGGTGTGAATTGAAACACTATTTTGTGCGCAAGTGTTCCTTTGAACATTAAAATGATGAGGCACGAAAAATGTGTTTTGATGTGAGAAAATCAGTCTTTTGCATTATTATGTGGTGTTGCATTTGTTGCTATGGAGTTCCTAAGAGATGTGGGAATAACCTCCCTCTCTTAGGGTAGGGGAGTTTCATTATATTTTTACTAGTTATTTCCCTGATCATATGGTTTTCCACTGTATTGCATCTTCTATTCATGCCTTAGCCCTAAAGATCACAAAGTATTTGTTTTAAATGTTGCTGAAACGAATATGGGTTGCTAGGCCTCTCATGTTGACCAGCCTGCTTGTAAGCCTTGCTTATTTTGAATGGATGCAAGTTTCCATCCTTGAGGAACATCCTATTCGAGAGCTAAGGAAAAAGTTCAACCATGGAATGCACAAGAGTTTGTGGATGTCATACACAAAAAGGAAAAAGGCAAGGGAAATAAGGCTTGTAACCTTGTGTGGATCAGGAAGCCAGATGAAGGCATAAGCAAGGATGCAATGGAGAAAACTTATTAGAGTTAGTTTATTTAAGTGTTTATGTTATGCTTTTAGCAATATTGTTTTTAGATTTCATTACTTAGAATAAATCTCATATAAGGATATTAGGACATTAATTCTAGTACTTGATGGTTATGTACTGGTTTTCCTATTAAAATTAATGAAATGCCAGTATTATAAATATCCTGAGTGTTGGGCATCTTATGTTTTTATTTTATTTTATGACCTTGTGTGACCTTTTTTTTGTGTGACTTTGTTTGCAAAATATTTGACCTATAATGGGTCTTTAAGCGGATGAAAACTTATAAAAATCTACTATGGATCTATGATATAACAAACTTAACTAATTAACTCTCCAGACTGGCGATAGCTTGCTTGGTGCTAGTGGTGGGCACTAGGTCTCGGCGACAAGCTATTGGGCCCGTGTTCTGCTCGGTATTGTTGGTGTAAAATATATTAGAAAAGGAAGCATTTGAGTTGATCTAAACATGTTCGGTGAACTCCTGGCCCTTGGCATCCATTAGTTTGATTGCTCCTCCCTTTAGGATTCCTTTAACAAAGTGATGTCTACCATTGAGGTTTAAACTTCGCTCGTGGAACTGTAACAGGGATTTTAATTTCTTTTAGACCTAGATCGCCAACATCTATGTTTCTTGATCTAACTTTTGACTTCAATGCTAGGGACATCATTTGTTGATATTGCCAAAGGTGGTGTACAGCACCAAGCCTTTTTTTTAATTAATTCTGGCAATTATTCACGTCGAGCTCATATCCAATTTGCTTCACCTACCTAGCGCCCTAATGCAACCCGAAGTGGAGGAATCTGCACATCGACTTGTAAAATAGCCGCCATTCTATATATGCATGAGAAAGAAGTGGCACTAGTGGATTGCCTAAGGGCCTCTATAATGAAAATTGCAACTTATCAGCATCAAGTTACGACCATTTTAGTTATGATATTTTTGATATTTTATTTACGGCATCCATAGTTGCTTATGATTTGATGCGGGACTACAATTATGTTATTAATTGAGAATTCATGCCCATTAGTCCCTTTTATAAGTAATTCCTCCTACGATATTCATTCCCCCATAACAAGAACGGCTAGGGATAGGTAAAGTATGTCACAACCAAGGTGGGACATGTTGGAGATTTGTATTTTTTTTATATTTTTAAAACCTTCATACAAATTTAAAACAATCTTTGTCCACAGCTGTCTAATAATAACCTTGCCATTGGCTTTTCTAAGGTATGTATCCATTCACATATTGGCCCGAACTAAGCCTAAGTCACCCTAGGGGGTGAATAAGGTGGTCGCAAATTATTGAAAATTAAAACTGAAGCATGAAGAATAATTATATAGCCAAGTCAAGGGCAGTGAACAATAACATTAAGGACACTGACATTGTAGGTCAACAAAGTTGAGCAAAGTACGAATAAACCAGAAAGTAAGTACATCAAGCTTTTTAACAAGGTTAACCCCTCCGATAGGGTTACGTCCCAACCTAATGTCCCTTCCTTAAGGTCCAAGCATTTGTATTAATATGCCTTAAGCCTTACAACTTGCATTGTCCACCTAAGGATCTTGACTACAACACACCTTCTAAGATCTTTATTGAAATGATTTCTCCTAAAGGGACGTAAGAACTATGACTCTCTTTGCTAACCCTCTTATTTACAAGTAGGATTCTCACAATGCCCTTGTGTTTGAAAGAATATCAAATGTTTATACAAATATTATAATGACTTGAGGATAATCATTTAAGAGTACAACAACACTTATAATAGGAATTACGCTCTTTATTGTTGTGTGTTGTGTACTCTCCTTCTCTAGTAAGATCTCTATTTATAAACAATGAGAATGACAGTACTGTTGGAGGATACTGAAGGTGTAGCCGTCAAAATAATCGATTGGATGTTTCTATGTAATGGCTATTAGTTGGTTTAAAGGCCTTGACGTCTTTTCACTTTTTGGCCAACTGCTTAGTCAGTTCTTGGCATCTTATGTCTTGGAGAGGTGGTTCTTCGGCCTTCATTTAATGCAATCCCTATTACAGTCCTCTTTTGTTAAGGCTAAAACCACTCACTTGAAGTTTTGATGTTGACATTCTTTATTTCTAGTATAATGGACCTGTAGTTGTCCTTTTAACAAAAGTGTCCTTGGTCTTTGCTTGATTTAGGATATGTTTGAACATGCTTTCTAAGCTTCCCAAATGTCTCTAGTTGTTATATCATGAAAACCACAAAGTTAATCTTACTTCTTCAAGACTATTTAGCAGGTAGTTAGTAAGATTACTAACTAATAGAAGTGTAATAATTTAATTAATCAAACTTAAGATGTTGTGCTAAATGGATGCCTTCTAAGGCTTAGAAATACAACCAAATTTTAATCAAGTGATGAACAAATTTTTTACCAAAATTTATATGATGTTTTCCTTATCATGGACTTGCATAAATATGAGCGTATTCTTAATTTGTCAATTAGATATGCATAATCTGGAAATAAATAATTAATCCAAGTATCATAAAATTGATTTTAAGCTTAATTCACATTGTACCCCTTTTATGTCTCTACTAAGGGTCTATTTCTTACAAATCTATCAAGGTAATGGGTGATAAGAGTTCAAGGCAGCTAAACTCTAGGTTTGAAGCCTTAGGTAGACAGCTACCTAATGATCTTATTATCTTGTCACTTGTAACCGATTGAGCACATAAAGGATTCAATTGTTCAAAAAACATCTAACAACACCTATATCTTTATGATGAAGGTGCCTTGAGATCAAAAATCATATAAGGCATATAGAGGGTGTTTAGCCAATGGCTTTTTGAAGAGCTTTTATAACCAAGATCAGCTGTTTAACCAAGTAAAAAATCTAATTTGGACATTTGGTGGAAATGCTTTTTATAAGCACTTTTTAGGTCTGGAAAGCTAATTTGAAAAAGTTAATTTCATGAGCTTTTTGGAAGAGCTTCTTGAAGAATTAGCCTTTTGCGTCACAACTTTATCAGAAACAACTAATTTTACCAAACAATTTTTTAATAAACAGTTAATTCAAACAGCTAATACAAACACTAATATAAATAGTTAATAGCTAGCAGCTAACAATTATTTGCCAAACGTAGCCATAATCACATATAACAGCCCCTTGGAATTTATTCTGCAACGGCTTGGCCTAGCACCCTACCACTAGGCTTAGGCCTACTCTAAGTTGAATGTTTTCTCAAAAACGCTTTACTTAGCCTCTTGAGGCTTGTATTCTTTAAAAGAAACTCCTTTTCTCACTTATTAGAAACTTACTCATAACATAAAAACCTCTTATTGTGCTGCCTAGGGAGGTTAACACCGCCCTCAAGTGAGATCGTCACTCTTAATCTACGTTATCCCCAGGATAACGTACTTAACTTTTGGCCAAAACGCGTCTTAGCACAGCAAATCTGACCTCGATACTGTCCTCTGTGGGGCAACAGCTCACACCAGGATAATCATATCCTGAGTCCAATCCCCCTTAAGGTTTTCTTACGCGTCACAACTTCATAACTTATCCGAGGAACAGCTCACACCAAGATAATTCATATCTTGAATCTAGTTCCCAAGAATAGCTCACACCAAGATAATTCATATCTTGAGTCCAGTTCCCAACTTTTGTTTAGGGGGAAATAGTTCACGCCATCTTTGCATCCAGTTTCCAGGAGCAGCTCATACCAAGATAACTCATATCTTGAATCCAGTTCCTACCCTCTGGCCAATTGCCTAGCACTTTCTTAGCCTTTAAGATCGTATTTCATTTCTCTTTTTCAACAGCTTACTTTACTGAAAACTTACTTTTTAACAAAACGACTATAATCTTTCTAAATACTTATAGCTCATTTCGTTTTTAATGTAGAAACTTCTTATAAATGTACTAACTCGTAAAATGACTTTACTTTTAGCTTTAAAAGCTTCTTATAAACGTAATATGTTTACTAATTCGTAAAACAACTTCGTTTCTAGCTTAAAAGCTTCTTACAAGCGTAATTAGTTTGCTAAATTGTAAAATGATTTCGTTTTCAACTTAAAAGCTCCTTAATAACGTAATACGTTTGTTAGTTTGTAAAACGACTTAGTTTTAAACTTACAAGCTTTATATAAATGAAATATGATTTGTTAACACGTAAATCGCCTTTATAAATAACTTAAAGGATTCTTATAAACGTAAAATGTTTACTAAATTGTAAAACAACTTCGTGTCTAACTTAAATGCTTCGTATAAATGCAATAGTATTGCTAAATTGTAAAACGACTTCGTTTTCAACTTAGAAGCTTCGTATAGACGTATTAAGTTTACTAAATTGTAAAACGATTTCATTTTCAACTTAGAAGCTACATATAAATGTAATACCGTTGCCAAATCGTAAAACAACTTCGTTTTCAACTTAAAAACTTCTTGTAAATGTAAAACGATTGCTAACTCACAGGACGACTTCACTTTTTAGCTAAAAAGAAGCTTTTAAACGTAATACGTTTGCTAAATCGTAGATCAAAACTTGTTTGAGGCATAACGTGCTTAGTTAACGTTTAATTCAAAGTAAGTTCGAAATGGAAACCCATTTGAGACTTAAATACTTAGTTAGCAACAAATGCAAGCTAGATTCGTTTGAAAATCCCTTTTTAACTCAAGAGAGGTGCTTAAGCAAATTAAGGCCTTCGATCGCTTTCAAGCTCATTATTATTCAAAACTTAACTCAAAATAATTAGTTAGCATGTAACTCAAATTAGATTCGAAATAAAAACTTTAGTTGTCATTCTATAGCTCATTTCAATTACTTTTAAAATCAAGAGGGGTGTATAAATAAACTAAAGGCTTAAAAC
Organism: Lophocereus schottii; assembly: GCA_002740545.1. Classification (NCBI taxonomy): domain Eukaryota; kingdom Viridiplantae; phylum Streptophyta; class Magnoliopsida; order Caryophyllales; family Cactaceae; genus Lophocereus; species Lophocereus schottii. The sequence goes on along the minus strand of NCQV01130565.1, from coordinate 9,103 downwards.
GTTCCCAAACTTGCTACGGTTGAAAAACTTAAAGCACTTGGGTCATTTATGAGGCAAACATCTCTTCATAAACTTTCTAGGTAACTGCTTCTTGAAACGTAACGGTTTTACTAGCTCTTAACTCAAAATTTCATAGAGACTCAAGTAAGCAAATAGCATACAAATCAGCTAAACACACAATTAGCACATTAAGATGCTCTTTTTCAGGTTGTCTAAATTCTTTTAAATGCAAGGAGAAATCATACACTAACTGATGCCTTAAAACATTTTTGAACTCACCTTTAGTTTGCTTTTAAAGTTTCTAAACCTATTGATTATTCAGTCGAGTCACTAACTGAACAGTTCGATGATTTAGGATCTCTTTTAGGCCACAAACATCTTAACCAACTAACAGGTAAATGGTAGGCACCTAAAAGCATTCGAAATTGTAAAAACAAGCTTTCTAAATGGTCCTTTTCTCTTTTAAAGACACATTAACTTTTAGAAAGAATTGGCCACATAGCACATTGAGGGGGAGAGGAGTTTACACATAGCACATTCATATACTTCATAACACAACTCGGTAGAATCTATTTAATGAGCCACACATGGCCTCGCAATCCACATGATTGCGGTAATTCACAACCCAAACTCACTCCTCACACAACACCGATTACAAGGACCTCAAATTTCTCAACAGTTCCACCTCAAGCCTTCCAACTACTAACTCGGTTTAATATTGTCATAAATAAATCAATAATTCATAAACCTGTCATACGTAGGCATAACATTCTCAACAATAGCCCAATATAGAAATTCACGCAGTTGTACTGATTTAGCGGTAACTTCTAAATAGAAACAAACATGCTTGTCCAATACCTTAATTCGCCCAATTAGCATTTTTAAACTTTATAAAATGATTCAGCGCTAATAAACTGGCAAAGCGATAACACTAAGGTGATAATCTGATTATTAATAATTCAATGAACTTCCAAACTGTCTAGCTATAAATAATCCAATAGTAGTTTCAACATCCAATTAACCCACAATTAACATCATGTTCATAATTTCCTCAATTTCAATTCTAGGTTTATCCAAACTGATCTCTAACCTCAATTAACATGCGCTAACTAATCTAATTAAAATCGTTGAAATTAGTAGTAATTTAGGAGGAAAAGAACCCTCACCTCTATTCCAAGCTGGATGATCGTTGGAAGCTGCTAGGCTCGACTCTAGGTGTTCGAATAGCACCAACCCCTCGGCTCTTGCTCACCACGCATGAAAAGAACCCTAACTGTGCCCAAATCTTGCAAATCGAACCCCAATTTTTACCTGAAGCTATGAATTTTACTCCCAAATTAAAGAAGATTAAAGCCACTAGAAGCTAGATTGCATGGCTAAGCTCAGGGCATCGTTCGTGCTTCAAACCGCCACCTAATTCAACAAAAAATGTGGTGACATCCTTTGAATTTTGCCCAGATTTTGCAACAGTGGGTTGTATGATGTTGGGGAGGTGAAATTTGAGGATTTTCGAGAAGAGGGAGGCAAAAAATTGGTGGGATTCTGGTGCTTGAGGTCGTGGGTGTGGAGAGGAGAAGGAGGAGATGTAGAAGCAGAGAGAAAGAGGTGAGTTCTTGGGGGGATCGCGTGAGGAGGAAGAAGGAGAGGGGGTATCGTGCAATTTACCAAAATGTCCCTCCCTCACTTTAATTTTTTTGTCTTAAGCTGATTCATATTTGATACTGCTAGTCTAATTCGTAACCCGAATTCTAAACCCAAATCGATAATATAATCCTTCATCAACTATTCGTTCACAAACCTATCTAGGTTCGATTTAATAACATCGAACTACTTCTAAGGTTGACAACCTAATCGTATTCGGGTTTGCGATCGATTTAGCACTTGTTAATAACCGTTAATAATGCTTATTACAAATCATCAAGAGATTTTCAAAACTAATAATAATATTAATAATATTAATCGGTGACAATAACATCCTTTTTAATAAAATTAACGTTCACATAGGTATTTAGAAAATAATTTTCGTCCATATTGCTAATAAAATACGGTTTTTATAACGTAAAAAGGCGTGACGAATAGCTTAATAGAAAATAAGGTACTCGGGCCTTACACTCTCCCCTGCTTAAAAGAATTTTGTCTTCGAAATTGCTTACATGGAGGAATTAATGGGAGTACTTCACCTACATTCCTTTCACAATCCAAGTCACTTTACGCTTAGCTATTCATTCTATCTTCACGATAGCATCCCATCCTTAGATTTCTGATCATACCAAGTCATCAGGTGGTGTTTTCCCTCGTATTATATAACTTAATCTCTACAAGTATGACTGGTATGGCAGATACTTCCTAAGGAAGAAGTCATGAAATGTTGCATACTCATCTCATGAGGTTTATTAACAAGTTCCTTTGCAATTCAAGAATAACAAGCGATGGATCAGTACTGGAATGACGGGATGGGGTCATAAAGGTGGTTATCAAGAGAATACCTGACCTTATGTTGGCAGGTTCCCAAGTCTCTTTTCCCTTCTAGCTAAGCATCCGACTGCCAGTTTGTGGCTTCTGGTTGCTTTTATTATCCCCTAAGGGAGTGCCAATGGTTAGGCGATCTCGTTGTGCCACTGGCTTGATTCCCACTCCGGATCTCCGAGCGTGACCTCGACTATTCCATGTGACCCTTGGGCAATTAGTGGCTTTGTGACTCATGTTACCACATTCAAAACATGAGCCCGTAAAGCTTCTGCATGGGCCAGGGTGCTGACGCCCACACTGGCCACAGGTTTTCCTTGGTTTCCATTGGGCGGCTTGCTTTCCCTTATCCTGTTTTATCTCAGATTTAGACCTTCCAAAGTTTCTACTTCCTTGGGAATTGGGTTCTCCAGGGCCAATTTCCCTCTTTACTTGGCCTTTTTCTTTGTTTTCAATCTTGGTCTCATCTATGATGCGGGGTACCTTCACAACCTTCTGGTACATTTCTTGAAAGTTGGTATATGTGTACCCTGCTATTATCTACTTTATTTCTCCTTTTAATTCCTGTTCGAAGTGGTTCATTCTCATTTCTTCGATGGCCACCTGAATTGGAGCAAATTGGCTCAGCTCATTGAACTTCGCCGCATATTCCATCATGCTCATTTCTCCTTGTTTCAAGTATAAAAACTCTCATTCTTTAACCCTTCTTACGTCTCGAGGGTAATATTGTGCATCCATTAAGGCTTTCAGTTGGTTCCAGGTTAACACCGGTTCACCTACCTAGGTTTCCCTGTTCCCCACCAGAATTCAGCTTCTTTTTCAAATTAGTAAGCGGCTAGGTGCACCTTGAACCTCTCAGGGCACTCCATGATCTCAAATAAGTTTTCCATTCTCCGAAGTCACTCCTCATATACCATAGGGTCAGTTCCACCTTCAAACTTGGGAGGGTTAAGCTTATTAAATTGACATATCATCTCCATGGCAGTTAGTTCTGGTATGAGTTTACGTTGAGGAGGCATCTATCGCACAATTACATAAGGAATCACTTAGTTCTAATTTTAACTGGGATGAACTTCCTTAGTTAATGAAATGATTCGCAAAATGGCGAGAATTGTTATGAATAGCCCCAGGTCTAGTTCAGTTCAACCTTCATATAGTCATATGCGCATATCACATCTTATCCAAGGGAAATACATGTGCATGCTTACACAAACTAGTGAGTCTATAACGCTTGGTCAGCACCAATTGCACTTATTTCGTTGAACACTGATAGCGTGACTTAGGAGTCACAGGAGATCTCATCGTCCAAGTAGTTCATAATTTAAGGAAAATAAACTAAAAGGGTTTACATTCTAACACACAGCTCACATTTATCCGATTGGCTTAAGAGGATCACACAAAAGTCAATCAATCAAGTCAACTGGCACATTAGGAACATATATGCATCAATGGTGCACCCCCAACGTCACTTCAAGGTGGGGGGGAAGCTACTTAGCTCTTATACTAATGCATAACTTGCCCCTCTTAGTCAATCGACTTACTCGAGCCATACATAAGTCACAAATGTCCATATTATAAGGCACACTTGCACACAAAGAGGTATATGTCACATAATCACATAGTATTCCTAGACAACTAGATAAAATGCAAGACTCAGGTTGCGGCCTATGATCGCAGGACCTTTGCTTTGATACCATCAATGTAACACCCCCAGCTCCTAGGGTTAGGAACGTTAAGTTTTCTTACTTCTTACTTAATTTCTGGGATGAACGGACAGAGTTTCGCCTATAAACTGATCATTTCACAGGCTAAAAGCCTTACAATAAATCTCTGTATGGAATGGAAACATATAAAACTTCTAAAACAAGCTCAACGACTAAACGATGGAGTCCATAACTCTACGGGACACTCGCCCGGAGCACACCAACCATAAAGTTTATTAATAGAGAAGAAAA
>NCQV01130556.1:0-10295 GCA_002740545.1 Lophocereus schottii | reverse complement strand
CGACGCCTCAGAAGCGGCGGTTGAGGTCCAACTCCACGGCGGAGGATGAAGCTCCGACTACTCCTCCGGCGAAGTGGAAATCTCCTCGCCGATGCATGCACAGTAGCCCTAAGTCTGTTTCCACTGTGAGTGAGCTCGTTTCATCTTCTCTCTCATGTTTTCGTTGGATTGGATGAGTTGAAATCTAATCAATTTCGATCGAATCGTTTGGCAGGGGATTGAGAAGGAATTTTGTGATAAGCTTGTTACTTCGAGCAGATCGCCGCTTAAGAAATCGTCTGATAATTTATTAGCCAAATCGAACTGGAATCCGAGAGGTTTTGATCTTTTTCTGCTTGATATGATTCGAAGTTGATTGGATTTTGATAGTTCCGGCGATTTGTTGGATGTGAAGTGGTAATTCGATTGAATTTGTGCTAATGGACAGATTCAGAGCAATTGAGAGTAGTAAAAGAGGCCTTGCACGTGTCGACGACGCCGTCCAGCGTGGTTTGTAGAGAAGAAGAGGTGAGGAAGATTCTAGATTTCTGCAAGACGTGTGTGGAGAAAGAGACATCGGGGAGTTTGTATGTTTGTGGATGCCCTGGGACTGGCAAGACTATGGTTGTGGAGAAAGTTAAGCAATCTTTGGTTAATTGGTCTAGTGAGGTGAGCTAAATTCAAGTGTTCAGTTCCATTGAGGTTTGAATAGCTAAAAAAATGTTGCGACATTTGAAGCTTTCTACAATGATTAGCTGTTTTCATGATGACTTTGGTATTTCATCAACCGTTTTTCAAGAACACTGATGAATTTGTTCCTTATCGTTCATGCTTTTCGATGATTTCTAATGAAGCTTGCAATTCATAGTTCTTTGTTCAAAGATTCAAGATAAATAGTTAGTACCTAATTGTGGAAATGAGTTATGAAACGCAGAGTCAAACATCCAGGCAATGCTGCCTCTTTCCATTGTATCAGTTGGCTGATCCTGAATTGACTGGTCGAGTTTGCATTTTAGCTTCAGTTGGCCTTTGGACATTGCTGCTCATTGTGCTTCTGGTTGTCGAGTTTGAGAATTATATTGCATTCAGCTTCGTTTGGCACTCTGTAGATTGATATGATCTTACTTTGGCAGGCTGAAGTTCAGCAGCCGGATGTGTTATTTATGAATTGTACTTCTCTAACAAATACTTCCGAGGTCTTCACTAAGGTATGGTGCAAGTAAACATGTCTCCTTGAATCTATTGTTATCATAAAGGCATTGCAACTAAGCTGTTTGTTCCTCTAGATCGTTCAAAGGATCCAGCCAAAGAAGAAAATCAATGGTTCAGCTACTGCTTTAAAGCACCTACAGAACTTATATGGCCAGGATGGGCAGTTGCCAAGCAAGAAGATGATGTAAGAAGCCTATTTGACATCTTTGTACATAAGCCCATTATATTATGTGGCTACTTGATTAACTCTATTGTTCAACTAAATAAGGTTGTTAATTATTGATGAGCTGGATTACCTGATCACAAGAGACCGTAATGTTCTTCACGAGCTATTTATGCTTACCATGCTACCGTTCTCCAGATTTATATTAATAGGTATGCTTAAACGAGAGACTTTCATGTTCTGTGTAATCCGTGTAACCTTTTTGCCTGAAGTTGCCTTTGGAACAACAGCTAGAGACGTAACCTTGCAATGATTCTCATGAAATTGAACTTCTTTCAGGCATAGCGAATGCAATCGATCTAGCAGATCGCTTCCTTCCTAGACTACAGTCATTGAACTGTAAGTTTTCTGTTCATATGATAATTCTATTACAAACTCGTGAAAATTCATATTCTAAGGCTATAGATTGCAAGAAAAAAACAAGGTTGCCTCCCCACCCATTCTGCTGACAACTATGGAACTAATACTGGGTTCTGATGCCAGGCAAGCCTACTGTATTAACATTCCGAGCTTACTCAAGGGACCAAATACAAAGGATTCTTCAGGAGAGGCTAGTGGTTAGTGCCCCCTTTCTCTATAAAAGCTAATGAATGTGCATGCCACAATTTGCCACCGCTGTTCCGCAGAAAAGGAAAAGGTCTATAATGATTTAGAATTTCTGCTACCCATGTATTCCTAATATGGAATATACATTTTCTAAACAGGCGCTTCCCTACACGGTCTTTCAGCCTCAAGCCTTGGAGCTTTGTGCTAGAGTGAGTGTTTTGATTTCATTCATTTTCTTCTTTTTTTTCCTTAGGTACAAGTGTTTGTTATCAATCGTTGACATGCATATATTCCATGCATATTCTGATACTTGCAATGCTTTGATGACAGAAAGTTGCAGCTGCATCAGGAGATATGAGGAAAGCTCTATGCATCTGCAGGTCTGTGGCATATCTACATTCTCTAACGATTCCTTATGGCTCCAGTGCATCTCTTCTCAGAACATCTCGTCACTAAAATTAAGTACTAAGCATGAAGATTAATTTCATTATGTTAAGTAGGATGCCATTTCTCTAGGCTTTTGGCTGCTTCAATACTTTGAAATAGGCTGTTCAATGACCCTTCTACATAGCAGAAGTCTACTTGACTCGGGCATGTTTTCTCCAAATGTAACCAATACATGTAAAATAATATCCATTTTCCAACCTGTTCAATGACCCTTCTACATAGCAGAAGTCTACGTGACTCAGGCATGTTTTCTCCAAATGTAACCACTACATGTAAAATAATGTCCATTTTCCAACCTGCAATTCTTCCAATATGAGTGATTGCATTGGCATTGGTCTACAATTGTAACCTGATGATCATCAATATATGAAATATGTATCTTTTGGTTGGCCTAGTAGCTTCGGACGCCATAAATGACACCTTGTGCTCCACTAACATCCAGATGGTCAATAGGAGAATAGTCCAATGCAGTACACGCATATTGTATGACTCTGGAAAATTGACTCCTTAGATCTGGTTCAAGCTTTCAATCTGACGTTTCATCTTACATGGGCGTATATTTTTTCAGGAGTGCAATTGAGATGCTTGAATCAGATGTTAAGGAACAAGCCAGAACTATTGATACACCATTAGCTGAGAATGATTCCTCTGACCAAGAAAATGTTCCAGCAATCCAGCACTCAAAAGAGGTTGACATTGTAAGTTTTCAGTCGTCAGCATGTAATTCTATGTCCGTGATGAAATCATTAATTCAATTTCATTTAAGCTACTAAACCATACTGGTTAGAACCAAACCATATGCTGATTGCCCCTCGCACTCACCTGAGCTGCAAGGTCTACTGCAGCTACTTACCTAAGTCATGTATCTAACTATTTGAATATTGCAGCTACTTACCTAAGTCATATATCTAACTATTTGAATACATACCATATCCAAGGTGGAAGCCTCATTGAGGCAATGTGATATGGTTTAATATACGGTCCTATGTATTGTCCTTACGGATGGATAGATCACCAGCAGTTGAGTCGCTTTTGAATTATTTTGCAAGAGGGATTTTTAAATAAAATAACATCTAGTATGCATGTGCTCCAGTAGAGAGAGTTTTTGGATCCAGACTCTTGCCTTTTTGTCCCTTTTCTTCAGCACGGATCATGATTCATTTGCAACTTCAGAGAGTAGCATGTCTGATTTTTCCACACTTTCTGTGTCAATCTTGGGCATGCCAAATATATGAACTGTGTTCTTATTATCATAGGTACGGGTCCCCCATATGGTTGTTGCTTTGTCGAAGACCTACAGATGCCCGGTTGTTGAGACCATACAATCTCTTCCTCAACATCAGCAGGTAACTTCTCTTTGGGCCATTTTCTTCTTCTTGCATTCTTCAGCTCATAAATTTTTTTTGGCATTGCAAGTGTTAATGCATTTTACAAGATCTTGGCTTGTTAAGTGCCTTGTTACATGAACCTTTGATTTCCACTAATGTCTCCCAAACAGTAGAAGACTCATCTGAATATTGGTGAGACCCTGCCACCAATTTGTATAGATTTCATAATACTACATATGAATTGGAGAACCACCTTATTTGCTTCTGTCTGTGTAATCTCCAACTGTGGCCCAAATGCTTCAGTGTCAAAAAGAAAGCATATCATGGTTTCACATCTTCTCATTGAAAGTCTACATAAGGATCTCCAATTCCTTGATTTTGTCTTCTAACCTAGATAATTGCAGCCATTTCATTAGCGACTTTGGAATAAAACAGTGCCTTAGGATATGACGTCAATATTGTCACTGCAATTCTTTGTACCCATAATCTTGGGTGGAAAACATAATTAGGATTAGGATTCATCATTCACATTTTTTCTCCATTGCATGAGTACAGTGGCTGCAATTTCTCAATTAATCTAAAGCGGTATGACAACAGATCATCCTTTGCTCTGCTGTTAAGCTTGTCAAAGAGGGAAAAAAGGAATCTGCTGTTGGAGAGGTAATTCCCAGTTCCCAACTGAAACTATGAAATCTAGCAAAAGGCTAACAAAGCAAAGAACTAACAATTGACTCACTGCTGAGTGTTTAACCAATGCAGCTGAATAAATCTTACGAATCTATATGCAAATCTACAAAACTCCGACCCGTAGGGATTCTAGAGCTGTCAAGTATGTGCAAGGCACTCCATGACCAGGTAATGTTCCTTCCACAATGCACTTGCAACTTGTAATTTTCTGTAGAACGATATTCTTATCATCTGAGATGCTTCACAACTGCAGGGAATATTGAAGCTTGCTCAGTCTCAAAAAGGCGCAAAAGTAACCTTGAAAGTCAACGCAGACGACATTACATTCGCACTGCAGGTCCGTAATGGAAAAACCAAATCCAGTTAAGAAATGCTCTATAAGATATTAATTTTTGCACTCCTAATTGCATAACAGGGAGTTCGCTTTTTCCGCAATTGTCTTCAATAACGGGCTGAAGTCTGCCCTTGCTGGATGATCTAGTTTCAGTAATCAGAGTTTTCCATCTTAAAGGTATAAAAACTACTTCTAGTCTTCAAGTCAAACTACTGCGTTAAGTATACATCAATAAGGAACAGCTGGCCTTTTAAGCATTATACATGACAGATCCTCTGTTTTAATGCATTTTAGGATGCTTGATGACCTGAACCTCTTCTTGTTTTCTTGGATGCAGAACTACAGAAACTTGATGTGACCAAGATTCGAGCTAATTGTCTTAATAGGACGCACATCTTGATGCAGAGAGGGACACGGGGGGGGTCTGGAGAGAAATAGAGAGGGAAAGGCAAAATGTAAATCCCTTGTCCAACACTGAATTGAAGTGAAGCCACACAAAAATCAATCATCCATACAATTTTTTTGTGTTCATGACAAGGTAATTTGATACATTGTCTTTAGAAAACCACATGCAGTAATGTAATTAGTATGTTATTTAAGTGACATCTCGTCTTACCTCTAATCGAATAAGCCATTGTACTTCCTGAAGTGGCTCTGTCTTGGACTTCCATCTAACAAGCAAGATATATGCCTCAAAATCCACCCCAATCATTGACCATTCCTCCCAAAGGTTTTTATCAGCAGCATTCCCTTCAATGTTGAATGTGGATGTCTTTTGTGTTGGAAATTAGAATAAAGATGTTAAGCAGGAAGCCAGGAACTGAAGGTGTAGAGGAGAAAGTTAATTACAGAAGAATAGTTGTGACGTGGAAAAAACTGGCCTAAAAACGTGAATGCCCCGACACTGGTGCAGATCAGAACAATGGCATCCGCTTCCAGTGTTGCACAACTCCTCTCTATAGTATGCACTTACAATAGAGAGGCGGAACTCTCAATATTCAGCAGGTATATTCAGAGAAGGAAGAAAACTCACGTTTTGGTCATGTAGGAAGGCTCTGGCAAAGCTTGTATTTATCAGCAGGAAAAGGACTGACCGTTTAAGTGACGCATCCGATATCCCGGAGTGAAAGTAAATAAAGGATGGAAGACCAAGTCACCAAGCTGTTAAATGAAATCCCAAGAAAATAGGAATAATGGGATCGATAACAAATTTGGATGCATATGCCACTGCCAACCTCGTGTGCTGGCGTCCACATATTTTAATTTAGCTTAATGATAATACTTGGCAAAAAACTCACTGACAGCCAGTCAAAGAAATCCCATGATGATTGGGATATGAAAAGATTCCCCGCCGGCTTAAATTTAGAAACAGTACCGACATTTTGCTCACCTTCACTCTGGTGTTGCCACTTACAGGTGAGATTTTATTGCACTGGAAACTATGAATATGAATTGGGATTTTAACCTCGTTGACTTTCACTCCACTACAAGATCTACAATTATTTCATCACGGATTTGACCCATGAGAGTTTTGTCCACCCAGATTCTTGTTGCTTCTAAACATGATGCATCAGACGCAAAACTTAGCACTTTTCGGCTCTTGCCATTTTCCTGCTGTGCTTCTTAAAGTTCTGCCATGTCCAGGAATACATACCCGTTAGCTCGACCGAAATTCTTGTTTGACAAACATCTTCAAGTTGCCCTTCTTTGACTTCACGTAACCAATAAGCTTAAATGTCACCATAATCATCAAGAACCGTCGAGGCCATCTCTTCTGCCATCTCTTCACTCTGAAAAGTAAGCAGAAATTTGAATCTAACCGTGTCTATCTCGCACTCTCAAGCACGAGGACAACTCAAACAAAACAACACTTCTAAGCATGTCAATTTCTCGTGGTTGATCTGTTTGGCATGACATCTATAAGGTTAAAATTGATCCACTGGAAATGATTTTTTTTCCCTTTTGAAATGGTAAAAATACACTTTTGAGTAATCTTTCTTTCAAGAGTTCTACCTACATTGTTCTCAATAAGGATTAATAGAAAAGAAAGACAAGGAATAGACATCCATGCAACAAAAGAAAAAAATAGAAGGTCAAATTTGATCCACCGCTCGATTTCCTTCTCTGAAATTATGTTAGATGAAAATTGTTGTGCAGGAACTGAGATATATTTTAATATCTTCAACAGGAGTGTGGACCTCTCAAGGAATTTGGACTTCACCCTACAAGGCTTTAATTAGCACCTGATTATCCTTTCAAGGACAAATAGATGGTAATCTGCTTGAACTGCTGCTCATATGCCATTACGCATAGCTGTTACTTCCGCCACAAGTATTGAGGTTATGCCAAGAGCCCAAGATTCTGTTGACAAAACTTCTTGCTGCTGAAGAGAGAGATTTGGATCCATTGAAGTTGATTTCGATGAATCTGCTTGGTGGTTGGGCCTCAAGCTTGGATGAGATTGATGATGAAATGATGAAATTGCAGCCATGTCAAATCTTTTCCTAACGTTCCATTTAGCCCATTTTCTTTTAGCATGAAGAATTGTTGTGATAGAGTTCTAATAAAGACCACCAAGCATTATGTCGCTACCAAATATTCCAAAGAAGATAAATAATGCGGTAAATCTGATTACTTTTTGATTGCGTTTTAGCGAAAGTAAGCTGATCAAGGATTGAGGTTATCCCAAGCAGAGGAATATCTGACCCTAGCCACTTATGCTGATATGCCAACTCCCAGGTATCCTTTGTTATATAAAACATTAGGCCCACATATTACTTCTAGGGTCTAATTCAGCATGGCATAGAGGACAAATCAGGTCTATATGCAGCCTCCTTTTAAGTAAATTAGCATGAGTAGGTAACACATGATAACATATTTGCCAAGGAATTTTAAGCTTAGGCATGATATCAACTTTCCAAATCCATGCGAACTCCTAAGGTTTTTTAACATCCAAGGGAATATCATGTGCTTTCTGTGTTGCAAATTTAATAGTTTAAAAAAAAAAACGCTACCTGATAGCCCAAGCAAAATGAGTCTTTAATATCACTAGACGGGTATACGAATACTTTTAATGATCACGCAAATATCATTAGTCAAGAAAAGGGAGAAATTTCATTCCTTCTTGGGAGTAATGAAGTCAATTACTTTTGCGTTAGTATTAGGAACATCATGTTTGTCTAGGTGTAGCATTTCTAGAATACTTTCTTGCTCAAACCACTTGTCTTTTCAGAACTTAATTGAATGACCATTCGCAACTTTCTAACAAATTCCTTTATGAAAAAATTCTCTATTCTGAAGCAAACACTTCCAAATTCAAGAATCATTAGACCTGTCGTGACAATTAAAGAAATCTAAATATTGGGCACGGATAATTTTAACCCAAAATTATTGGCTTAGTGAGGTAGTCCAAATAAGTTTTCATATGGAAGCTTTGTTAACTGCCTTTAATTTGTTTTGTACATGCAGTCCAAGTCCACCCATATTTTTTGGATGATAATTGGCATCCCAGGAAACCATAGGGAGACTCTTTTCGATTCTGGACTTTCTACGGATTAAGTCTATCTAAATAATGAGTCATAGTTTTGGGTAGCTTAAAAGATTGCATCGTATGATTAGGAATAAATTTGAGATTCAAGTCGGCGCGTATACAACAAACACATAATAAAAAATGCAAACATTTATAAAAAAAATTCACAAATGTTAAAAAAGTTAAAATACAAACATATAATAAAAAATAATCAGGAATAAATTATGTTAATTGTAGGCTCCATGATAAATATTTAATTTAATTGTCCTGACATGAGTTCCAATGGTTGAGAAACTGCATAAAATGCAAGTAAAACTTCTGCTGACATGGCAAGCCTGAGTTTTAAAAATTAGAATTCAGGTTGGTAATGCACTTAATATCATGTAAGGAATTTGTCCCGCCTGGAAGAGAGGGTATCTCAATTCTTTGTCAATGCATTACACAGTAGTAAATTACAAGTTGGGTGCAATGCCCACTAATTTATTTACTTTTAAAATTTTAAACTTTTGTTTTATCAGAGTCAAGTTATTATTAACTGATAACAGGATAAAACTCTTTTATCATATATTTTTTCATTTACAAAATTTGAACTTGAGACGTTACTTGAGAAAAATAACTACTAGAATCAACCTATGTTGATATATCTATTGATGCATATTATACATGAATTGTTTTGCCCTTTCAAAAAATAAAAATCAATAAAGTAATAGAAAGTTGATATTGCAGTTTAGATGTATTTATTAAATAATACAGTTTGACTTATAGAATTATAATTTTGAATCTGCCTATGACTTGTAGAATTATAAAACAAACATGCATGTCTCGTTAACAAGAAGTTTAAAAGAAAAAAGATAGAAAAAGAAAGGGAGAAAGCAGAAGCACTCTTTAATGACATGTAAACAGTTGGCATATTTATAGACAAAAAAAATATAAAAAATTGCAGAGCTAATTACTTAGCAGAAAAGTCAGCAGAGAGAAAAATTTAATAGAATACCATCAGCAAACTGACATTGCAACGTGAAAAATTAACAAATTTAAGGAAGCAGAGCACGTCGTCTCAATAGTACGCATGCATGCATGCATGCTGACACAAGAAACAATTTGTTTTTAAAAGAAAGAAACAGAAAAAGAAAAAGAAGAAGACTAGTATTAACATGGCAGGAGAAAAAAATAAACAAACTAAAAGAAGGTGGTTGAATCGTAAATTCTTAATCAACTCTCTTAATCATCAAACAAGCTAAACATGTTCTCTTCTTCAGATTCCTCTGATTCTTCTTTCTTCTTCTCTTCCTCCTTTGCAGCAGCCGGAGCACCAGCACCACCGCCGGCAGCTGCAACGGGAGCTACGGCAGCAGCAAACTTGCTCGGGTCCTAATAAATACAGATTGACACGAAGAAACACGAAAATTATAATCAGTGAAAAAGCAAAGCAAAGGACAAATTTGTCAGCAAGACCTAGCAAATAGGCTGTCTTTTTGAGTTCATATGGCGTAATTTAGTTTGAGTGTACGCAATCCAAGTTAGCAAAAGACTTTGGTTTCCAATTGGAAATTAGGCTAGTATAATTAGAACAGAAACCTGGAGGTATTCCTTGACTTTCTGAGCCAGTGGGAAAGTATAGTCAGTGGCCACAGCAACAGCGAGAACATTCTTGTAGCCATTGACAATAACGTGTGGCACAGCCAGAATAGAAGGATAGGAGAGAGACAATGCAAGTGCAGTGACATTGGAACACGCCAATGCAAACTTTGCAGCCAGATCATCCTCACTCAGATCAAGAACCTCGGGATCATAGACCGAGCCATCCTCGTACACTTTCTCAACCACAAGACCATAGGAGAAGGGCTTGATCCCGAGCTTCGAAAGAAGCATTGCCTCTGATGAACCCACCTTGTCTCCCTTCTTGATGATCTCCACTGGAGTTATAATTTCAACTGTGCCCTTGTTAATCTTTGTGGGGATGTTAAGGACCTAGGTAAGCATGCAAAAACAAGTTTAACAACAAATTTG
>NCQV01130553.1:1236-15346 GCA_002740545.1 Lophocereus schottii | reverse complement strand
GCACAGGTGAGATTTGCATGTTCTGATGCCTTATATCTGAGCGTGTTAGATGAAGACTAGGGAAAGGAAGAGGACATGCAGTATGGGAGAGCGTCGAAGGGTGCATTTGGTGTTAACCGAACCCCGCCCCTGGGGTTCCCCTCCGGAAAAATTCACTTTTTTCCCGTTTTTCTAGACACTAGTGCACTGGCTAGCATATCTGTTACGTTGCTGGTTCCCGGCGGTGTCAATGCTTTTGAGACCAAGTATTTGCATAACAAATATGTGACTTTCTGCAGAAGGACATAAAGAAACTGCTGGCTATCTCATAGATCATGGCCCCGGATTCGGGTCAATCGGACATATGATGCAGTGTATATCAATAAGCGGAGGAGAAGATAATGTATCGCGGATACACGTCGTGTCCAGACGTTCTGAATTTTTTATTTTTTGTTTCTGTGATAGAATAGTCGATCTGATCTGAAGTTGCTTTGGGGTTCACTTTTATTAAGTAAGGCTGGTTGCGTCGTATTTACGGTAATTATTTGCATGCATGAACTACTATTTTTTGTAGAGAAGAAAATTATGCAAAAGTCGCTGGGCTACTGCTTGCAGATGCTGCCATGGCGACAATTATATGCATTGGGTTATCACTTATCAGTCCCCTATGCTTTTGTATTCTTTCATTGAACCTACAACCACAAAGCAAAACCACCATGAAATTGAGGGCAATATTTTTGTGAGGAGGGCCATGCCCGTAAGTTGCAGGGGCAGCGGAGGGGTTCCGGGCAATGAGTGAATGGTATATTGGGGATTTGGAAAGGTGGTCAGCGGTACCAGTATCTAAGAAAACATTCAGTATTATGTTTTAATAAATTGACAGTTTAGTGATATTTTAAAATAAATTACTGACTCTAGAGGCGATCTTTGCCAATAATTCAGGACAAACTAATAAATTAGGGTGAAATGTGATTTAACATTTTGATTATTCAATTGAAGTAATAACATTTTTTTGACAACTGTAAATGAGAAACAGTAATAGTGTCATATGTTTCTTCTTGCAAGATTATATCCAACTACATTCTATGCTAAAATTGATCTAAGTGTTGGTAAGCACATAAATTAGAAGAAAATGTATCAGTAACAGAATGACCAAATTTAGAAAGTTAGTTTGCTGTAATATTGTCTTGCTGTAATATTTGTGTTTCTAAACACTTGATTTGCAATAATGTGGATGGCCTTCTCTTTTCATGTAAGAATATCTATGATGATATAATGAATGTGCCATGGAGTCTTCACTTTTGTCTTGTAACGCCTAAATGGCTATTGGTTTTCGCCTTCTACAATTACACGGCAGTATCTTGCTTGAATTGCTACAAATATATCATCGTACATTGCCCTAGACTCTGCAAATAAGCTTGAGGTGGCACCATAGTGGGTTGAGCCTGCGGTAATTTACCAGCTCAATCACAAATGATGAATCCATTGGCCACTGAGGAGTTAATGAGCAACCCATCACAATTAAGTTTGATGAATCCAAGAGGAGGAGAATGCCACCTTACAAAGTGTAGCAAGGTGGAGGGGGAACAAGAAGCCCCCTCAAAAGTGTATCAACCAAAATGGAAATTTGTGATTCTCCATTCACACTGGCTGTTTTGGCCCTTGTTAAGCAAACTAGAGGTTGAAAATTTCATTTTTGAACACTGTTGGATTTCTTGACTTCCAAATACTCCACAGCACAAATAAGAACTTTTGTTTAGTCATTGGTCTATGTAAGCAATGAATCCTATCCAAACTTTGATGCAATCCTGGCAACCAACAGGCAATACGTTGAGTGGGAGCCATTGATGCTTGTCATCCGCCACCCAAACTTTAAAAACTATTTACAATCCTTGAACTGATGTTCTGCAAATTTGGTGTCATTTGGACATATTGGATAAACCGAACTGATATTAAGCCCTCTTCTGAGGAGGGTACCTCTTAATGGGAGCGCTCCATGGCAAAGTTGACATAGAAAGATTTTGATTTTAAGCATAATGCCAATTTTTCAAATCCAGTTGAAAGGCCATTTTGTTGTCTCATAATGATGAAATCCATGAGCTAATCATGTGATAGATTTTGTAGAGAACTCACCAGAGCTATTTATTCTCTAGTAGTAAGGGTCTTTTGTATCCCCAATAGTAAGAGTCTTCTGTATCATTCATGGGAATAGGGATTTCCTGATTTTTGTGGACGATCGGATGGTTATTAAGGATTTAGTTGAGAAGTGGACTGCTCCATTGTGTTTGATTTACAATAAAATCGCTAACTTTTGCCTCTAGCTAGGGGATATTTTCATCATGAAGCTCTAAAATGTCAATTAAATTTCTGTTTTCTGTCTAGTTGTCAATCAAAAGGAGATTTGATCACCTTTTCCAACTTTCCAGATGATGCCTAATTCGAGAAAATCGTGACTTCTGAAGACACTTTTCCATATGGTGAATCCGAGACTTTTGTTTGCAGCTAAGAAAATTAGAACTATAAAGATACTTCATTGTCAAAGACTGTACCATAAACTAGGCGTTCCAGTGAGGAGTTTCCCTGCCAATTTGCATTGAAAGGTTTTCGTAGTGGCCTCTATTTTATGTAACCCAACTCCGTTTGCACTTAGGCATGTAGATCTTATTCCATGCTATCATAGGTAGCCATTTCTCTGGGTTTTTTTTTTTTTTTTTTGGTTTTCCAGAAGAAATTCCAATTACACTTATCCAAAAATTTGGCTATCTTCCTACGCAGTTAAAAACATTGTATTGCGTGAGCTAGTAATGATTCCAGCTGAGAGTGGATCAATATTGTTCTACCTACTTTGAATAGGGAGTTGACCTTTGAGTTTTCTCATTTTTTTTGTTGGTCTATTAATAATCTCTTGAAAGGTAGTACTGGAGAGTCATTGTCGGAAAACTGGACATCCTAGATATTTGCCTAAAGATTCCCTTCGGTGGGATATTGAATATCAGTTACTAGCTATTTTTGGATAGTCGAAGCATTCCATGAGAAGGTTAAGGTGGATTTATGATAATTGATCAGTTGCCATTAGGTAGTATAGAAATGGTTAAGCACTAATTTTTTTTTTAGCTTATTATATGCGTTTGAATTAGCTTTACAAAATCGTAAGCAGCCATCCACAAATCGTAGACATGGTATTTTGATATTCTTATGGCTTAATTTTATACCTATACCCAATTTGCATAATTTAATACCTATACCCAATTTATGAGAATTAGCTTCCAAATAAAGCATGTGATTAAGAGCTTCCATACACAAGACAAATATATATGGAAAAAGTGGGTCTCCTTGCCGGATCCCTCTCGTAGGTTTGGTTAACCCATTAGGTTCCTCATTAACAATTAGCGACTATGAAACTGAGGATATGCATTCTTTCACCCATAATTTCCATATTGAGTGAAACCTAATTTCTTGAAGAATTTTGAGGACAAAATCCCACCCAATTCTATCATAAGTTTTTTCCATATCTAATTCAATAGCTGCCCAATCTGTCTTCGTTTTAAGGTTTCTAAATTTATGCATAATTTTATGGCTAAGTAGTACATTGTCGTGGATTAATCTTCCTGGTATAAAAGCACTTTCGAAAGGTGAAACTTATTTAACGAGGAGAGATGCCAACCTTTTAACCAATGTTTTTGAAGTGATTTTATAAATAGTTGAGTATAAGCTACTGGTTATGTAATACCCCGACCCTAAACCATATTTATTTATTTAAATCATATTTATTTTAATTAATCACAGTGATTTATTTAATTGGTTATGATTATTTATTTAATCAAATCATGTTTATTTATTCAATTACACCCAATTTGTTTATCGAACGAGACTAAAGAGGCCTTGAGGAAGAGGCCCAATGGAAAGGCAGAGGGTCCAGATTAAATTCCGATGGAAGTGTGAAAGTGTTTGGGAGAGGAAGGATTAGAGTGGCTAACGGTGCTTTTCAATGTTATTTTTAGGACCGCCAAGATGTCCGAAGAATGGAGGTCTAGTACAGTAATCCCGTTGTACAAGAACAAAGGTGATATTTAGGATTGTAATAATTTTAGGGGTATAAAGTTGCTGAGTCATATGATGAAGTTATGCGAAAGGGTGATTGAGAGAAGGTTGCGAAAGGATGTCTCGATCTTAGAGAACCAATTTGGTTTTATGACAGGCAGATCGACCATAGAAGCGATTTACCTCCTTAGAAATCTCATGGGTATGTATAGAGATAGAAAGGTGGATCTCCACATGGTGTTCATTGACCTGGAAAAAGCATATGATAGAGTCCCGCGTGAAGTGCTATGGAGATGCTTGGAGGAGAAAGGAGTGCTACCCTGATATATTCAAGTTATTAAGGATATGTATGAGAGAGGTAGGACGAGTGTTAGGACACCAGGAGGGGTCACAAATAACTTCTTCATTGGTATGGGCCTGCATCAGGGTTCTGTCTTGAGCCATTTTCTTTTCACTCTAGTTATGGATAAATTTACAAGAGGGATTCAAGATGAGTTACCTTGGAGTATACTTTTTACAAATGACATTGTTCTTATTAATGAGACCAGACAAGGAGTTAATGACAAGTTGGAGCGATTGAGGCATACTCTGGAAACTAGAGATTTTAGAGTAAGTAGATCAAAGATGGAGTATCTTCATTGTTGTTTCAGTGGAATGGTAGAGGTAGCGGGAGAAGTCACCCTAGATGGGAGGCCGATACCTAAGGTCGATAAGTTTAAATATCTAGGCTTGATCATTCAGTAGAATGGGGATATTGACGAAGATATTAACCAATAAATAAAAGTAGGCTAGCAAAAATGGAAGTATATCTTAGGTGTGCTGTGTGATCAGAGGGTGACCATTGAATTGAAAGGCAAAGTCTATCACATGGTAGTTAGACCGGCCGTTCTTTATGGATCAAAATGTTAGCCTCTATAGAAGACGTAAGTTCAAAGGCTGACAGTAGCAGAGATGAGGATGATAAGGTGGATGTGTGGTTATATGAGGATAGATAGAATTAGGAATGGAGTTATCAGGGACTTAGTTAAAGTAACTCCCATCGGAGATAAGATGAGAGAAACAAGACTCCGATGGTTTGGCCATGTGAAAAGGAGGAGTGTGGATGCTCCAGTGAGGAAATATGAGAGGATCAACATCCCCGAAGGCAAAAGAGGGAGGGGACGACCGAAGAAGAGTTTGAACGAGGTGATTAGAGAGGACTTAAAAGCTGTCGGTTTGACAGAGGACCTGACTCAGTATAGGAGGATGTGGTGGGATAGGATTAAGATCTTAGATCACTGAGAGTTTTTTTTTTTTGGTCGTTGTGGCTAAGTGCTGGTAGAGTTTTTTTTTTTTTTTTTTTTTTTTTTCCCCGTATGCGTTGTTTGTATGCAGGTTGTACTGTCTTCGGAGAAGAGTTTCCGTTGGCTTACCGCTGGTTGTTCAGGTATATAAACTTTTTCTAATATATTGTCCTTTTATTTCATAGTTTCAGCAACTGATCTTTTTAATATATCTCAGTTTTCCCTTGTTTTAGAATCTTTCTACTATATAATGGTTTCCCTTTTAATGTTTTCACAAAATCTTTCTTTTATAAAATATTTCACAAAATCCTTTTTGTGGGTCTCTTGAAATCAGTTTCTCTATAGGTAACAATGTCAGTAGGGATAAGGCTGCCTACAACTGGATCTTCCCAGACCCCGCAAAAGTGGGACCCACACTCGGAGTTGTTCTTGTTGTTGTTGTTTATCGAACTAATTCCATTACGTTATTTAAATTTTCTACCTTCATTTATCGTATTTAATTATCCCGATTGGGAGATATTTCATTTCGGTCCCATTTTGCAATTCAAGTTTCATTGATTGTTAATTCCAGTTTCATTGATTGTTAATTCCAGTTTCATCAATAGTAGGCCTCGATAACAATGGTTTATGAAATTATTGTTGTTGTTGTTATTATTATTATTATTATTATTATTATTATTATTATTATTATTATTATTATTATTATTATTATTGTTATTATTATTATAATCTTACAAAAATTTAATTTCGAGTTACGAAAATTCAATCGCATACGGTTTACTTTCTTTCTCGGGCCCAGACCGTGCAAGCTAATCGTAGCCTAACAAGTTTGTGTTACTAACCAGGCCAATCACTATGATTTAAACTTAACCATGGTTAGCCAAAAAGCCACTTTAGGGGAGAGTAATATTAGCCAAGTGATGTTGATTTATTTTAACCAAGCAAACACACACACACCCACTTCTCTCTCCTCTCTCTCTCTCTCTCTCTCTCTCTCTCTCTCTCTCTCTCTAGCCAGCCATTTCCCCCTACTGTTGCTGCTGTTTTGCGGTGTTTTCCAGTCAGTTTTCGGCCAACCCTAACGGCCTTCGGCTCCCCCTGACATCTTAGTACCACTAGCCACCATTCTCCATCATCAAAACCACTAAACATCGCCTCCATCTCTACTTTTATCAAGCTTGAAGTGAGTAACCCTAAACTTGTCTCTTCGGATTTTTGGTTTTGATTCTTGTTTTGCTATTTATGGTTGTTGATCATGTTGGATTGATAGAATCAAGGGTTATTTTGATATTTTATTGATCAAAATAAGCTTGGAGTATGCTAGGGCTTGAGGGTAATCATGTTCATGCAAGCTTAATGTTAAAACGTTGGATTTTGATTATTTTATCTTAGATTTGGTCATCTTTTATCTATTGATGTTTATGATGATATTTTGGTGATTTTAAATAAGTTGGAGTGAATTCAAGTTGGCCATAAACAAGGGTTTTGGCAAGTAATATATGGTTTGGATTAAATTAGTATTAAACTTGGTTTGTTTGTGTATTTATTTGAAAAAAAGATCTTTATTGGATATGACTATGAAGTAAAATTGAGTGTGGTGGTTTTGTATGATGTTGGGATGGACCAAAGCTTGTTTACATGCTTTTAAGGAATGGTTTAAGTTGAGGATTTATGTGAAAAGAGAAGAAAAAGCCAAAACAGTGAAGGCTGAAAATTTTACAAAAATAGGGCAGACTTTGGGATCAACTGGTAATGATTGACCCATGGAAAAATTATGATTTTTGGTGGGTATATATTTAAGTGTGTTATATTTCAAATGGATTTTGAATCACCTTAATCTGAGGTCTTTGAAAAATATTATGGTCGTTTTACCAAAACTGTGCAGAATAGATCAAAATTAACACACTTGTGTTTTAGCCCCATTTTGGGAACACCATTGTGAGAATCATATTTTGTGTTGTGAATAAAAGTTTTTAGGACTTCTTAATCTTTTCATATTGTGGTATTAAGTCTCCATCTGAGGTCAATGGTAAAAGTTATGAATTTTTGAAGTGAATTGACCTACTTTGGTGCAATTGGGCTGTTATTGCAATTTTTGTGCAGCGTATATTTGGAGAAAAATTTTGAAACTTGTACTTTAGGTTTTCCATGTTATTTTTGAATTTCCTATAAGATTTTATAAATTTTAGTTGAGTATTTTGAGTTTGGTGATTTTTGAAAGCATTTTGCATAATTGTGTAAAGGGCAATAATAAAGATTGAGTGAGATTGATCATGCACTTATTTTGTGTATTTTCAGCTACTTAAGGTCATTTAAGGAGGAAACGAATATCCATGGACTTTCATGGAGCTTTTAACTTGATTAATGAGAAGGAAGAAGGCAAGTATACAATTTGGAAGCTTGTTTATGAGCTTTGAATCAATTATGGATTTTACAAAGAAAACACTAAGTTTAGTGAGCTTAATAGCTTCTATTGAGTTCAATGATTTATTTGGGGTGGAATTCTATATCTAATGTATTTATGAATGAATTATGGGAGGTGAGTAGAATTTTTGACTCAGAAACCATATTTATCGGATCAAGTTATTACAGTTTATACTATTTTAAACCAAGATATATCTGTCATGGCCTCAAACCTTTATTACTTACTCAATTCATAACGTATCAAATGTATTTATCCAGCCAATCTGGTATACTCACTGTTGTGTTGAACCAAGCTATACATCAGCGAGTCTTAAACCCGTATCAACAACCTATCTCAGAAAAGGTTATAACCACTCCCTCATTTGTCACCATCAAAGCCTTTTTCTTTGTAACCGCATCTATCTCATTGTGATCTATTTTACTTTCATTTACTTTATGTCGGATGTAATTACTTTTGTTAATTTAGTTTTGAAGTTATATTGAAATACTCAAGTTATGTATACCATTTAACAACTCAATTTCTATTACACATACTTTTACTTATTCAATTATGTGAGTAAGGTTCATTTACTGACTGCACATACCTACAGTGACATTTGTGAAACAGAGTCGAGGCCTAGTTATCGTTCCCCATTACGCATAAGTGATATCAAGTCAGAACATATTTATTAAGTCAGATGATATTTATGAAATAGCGGACTTTTACCAAGTCAGATGACATTTTTAAAGACTCAAGGTACGTCCATTGCCTATATCTTCAGAAAGAAGAACATCTTTATCAATTTACAACTCTTAATGAGTTTATCAATAAATCAGTTTATATAGTGATTTGCCATTTAACTTGTGATCCCATTAGTTATCATCTATAGGGCGTTGACCCATCACTTACCCGCACAGCTTCAGACCAACTCTTGATCGGATTGACAGGTGTATACTTATGTATGGATCATATCATTGCAAGGGGTTTACATGCAGATAATAATGAGGAATTTAGTTTCATATTACTTACATTTTCATTGTTTTGTGAACTAAATGAATTGCAAAAGCGGGCACCCATCTATAGTATTTCTATGCTCTTTTTACAATATAGGAATGCATATATTGAGTTTTAACTCACATTTTCGAATTGTTTTCATGTTTTCCATTTTAGGTGATGAAGTATCATATGTTTCTCCATTTAGCAAGCCCTTTTGGAAATCATCAGATGCTCACAGTGGATTTAGTATAGCATGAATGTTGGGATCATCCTCAGGGTTGAGTTGGGTCTATATTCAATATACTTGTGTAGTGTGGAGTGCGAGTTAGCACATGGTATGATTAAGTCGATTGTTTTGAAGTTGAACTATTATGGACTTTGATCTTGAAGTGTTCCTGTTTAATGGATATTGTGATTATGAGCATGAGTTGCAAGGTTAAATGGTTTCAGTGAGCCTTGTCCTTATCAGGACGGCGATAGCGCCTTCTATTATTAGGTCTTCCACTGCAGTTTTTCTGTAAATCATGTCATTAGCATTTTGAGGCGTTACAAATTTGGTATCAGAGCTACTGTTTTAAGAGCTACTGTGGGCTATCAAGTTTTTTTGAATTAGCTATCATGGTCTGTATGAGTTATGTTGGACTAGTTAAATAAGCTACTGACTATAAGTTCATATGCATGGGTATATAAAGAGGAACCATTTTCGTTTGAGTGACCTAATCACTTGGTAATATCCTGAAATTCGAGCATTAGTAAAGTGGAGTGTGGAACCATTTGGGTAACCTATTAGTGAGGCATGCTCTCATTCATTTGGAAGTTATATTGTATATTTCATTTCTCTCATTTGTTTAAATTTTTGCAATCGTGCACTTCGGGTGTATGACCTATTAAGTTATGAACTCCAGCATGTGACTGTTCAGCTATTGAAGTGCTTATCTCCATTTTAGGTATCTATTGTAAGACTTTATGTCGGGTTTTAGTCAGTTTGTAGGCGGAACTATGTCCGTTTTGCCCCAAGATTTGAGAGTTTTATTAAGGTGTATTAATATACCTGATCTTGGGTATAGTGACGGTTGAAACCCAACGTGAGAATGCCATTTGTAACTTCTTAAGGGATGAATATAGTGTCAAGTTAGATATAAACCTCTAAATGAGGAAATATTTTGTGGGGCAATATCTTTGAGGTGAATCAGTATGAGATGGAATTACTTTAGGAAATCTTGTGTCGGTAGTTTGGTAGCTTGCGGTGTACTACTTGGCCCTATATGGGTGGTACAAGTAAGATAAGCTTCCATTCTTAACATTAGGACCTTACATCAGCAGTGCTCCAATTACTTCCTGTCATTGACTTACCTTGAATTGTTTAAAGGCATCATTTCTTTGCCACAAACACTCTCTTCATTTGTAATGGAGTATTTATGAAAAATCTTATATGTGCTCTATAAGGAAACCTTTAAACACATTGAGCAACCTTTCTTATAAGCGATTCAAACATTGACAATCATAGTCGTTTAATTCTCTATTTCCATAATGGAGCCTATATTGACCCAAGGTATGCGTTACTATATCATTTGCAGCTCTTCCTAAGCATATTTGACCGATTCTACTTACAGTTCAATAATCACTATATTCATATTTTTGTTGTCATCTACTTTAACTCCTTGGTTCTATTTGGGCACCATTCATTTATTACTTGCAAAGCCTTTGGTTGCTTCAAACCTAGTCATTGAATGCCTTTTCAACAATTAAATGTATCTATATTGTTCGTGTTTCTATAGTACCGTAACATCATGTTAGCATACTACTCTATGGTCGTGACTGCATGTCGTTACTCAAGTTATTTTGCTAATCCTTTTTTTTCTAGTACAGTCTATCTTATTAATGATAAACAACAATTTGTTATATTTTCATCTGCCAGCAGTTTTGAAGTTTATATGCCTACCCAAGATTTCCATTTATTGTAAAATGTGTTATTGATAGATGTCATCATGTTCAATCATAACACTGACTCCTTCATCTTGACATATTGTCCTTTCAAATACCAAATGAATAAAATTTCCCTTCTGGTAGCGTTGATCCTTATCTTCGTCATTTTAGTCGCATACAGATACCGTATAACTTTTCAAAAGCCACTTTGGTATTCTGTTATATTTCTTCACCTTCATTACTTAATACTCCCTCTTAAACTACAAAAATATATCTAATCTGCAACGGAAATTTCTACGGAAAAAAGGTGTTTTTCCGACGGAAAATCTGGCGCGAAATGAGTCGTCGGGATTCAGCTCGTCGCAGAAATTTTTCCGACGCAGACCGACGAAATTTCCGATGGAAAATACCCGTCGCAAATCCCGTCGGAGACTATCTAACCCAGTCAATTTCCGACGGAATTTCTGACGGAATATTCCGTTGGAGATTCCCTCCACTAAATAAATTTTTTTTAACTAAGAAGGAAATTCCGTCGGAATTTCCCTCCAAATTTAAATTTTTTTTTTTAATTTTCAAAAGTTCTCAAAAATTCAAAAAAATTGATCCATTACCATATGCAATATTGCAATAATTTCCAAATATAATTAATATATATAAAGTTTTAAATCTACCAATAGAAGGTGTTAAATTAAATATTAAGTACGACATATACGTTGTTTTGGATCTACACGCAGGTCACATAAATTACACGAAAATCATATCAGCTAATCAGAGTCAGATAAATTTGTGAGATCATCATCGTTGTTATTTTGAGAGTCCTCTTCATCATCAGCAGCATTCAAGTTGATGTGGCTGGAAGAACCTGCACTTTGACCTTTGAAAAATTTGAAAACTTTTTTCAGCATGCGCTCTATCTTCCCTTGTTTCTTTGTTAGTTGAGTTATACCCGCTGCTTGCTTAGTTATGCTCTCACTGAGGAGTTGCGCTTGCTCTCTTGGATCAAAATGCTCTGCTGATGAGTGACATGCGGTTGCGATGGTAGCTAATTTCTTCAACTTCACCCCCTCCGTACCAAAACCGTATATGCGGCCTTTCTTGTCTAAATTTTCTTTAATCCAAAACTCTTCTTGGGTCATAGGTGACAGTTGGGAGCTCACTTGAGTTGCAGCTTGAAAGTACTCCTACCATTTGTTGTGATGATCCTCCTGAAAATTGTCAGAAATAAATCAGTTTCGTACTAAACCTACAATTGTAACATATGATTCATCTTTGAATAAAATGTGCCAAATTGAACTTACAAATTTTTTTGCAGATTTTTTATCCACAAAAGTTTTGTCTTTCACCTTATAGTGGGTGTCCTTAAATAATTCCTCACATGTGGATTCCCTACTTAATGCTTTGGCCTAAAGAGAAAAAAAAAAGTAACCAGCTATTAAATATAAAACAAGGACGAGAACCCCAATCCATACCATACATTATATATAAGAAATGCGCTTATTAATAATCACATTCCTTACCAGGCGTCTTTTCCTTTCACTAATCAAAATTAAGCCACATGTATGTAACGAAAGACCAAAACCTTCAGCATCACTCAATCGATTCTTTTTATTTTGTTGGCTCAATTTCTTGAACTTGTCATCCTCACTCCAATATTTAAGCATCTCATTCCAAATACTAGGTGGTAACCACTTCGGCTTTTTGTTGTACTTCCTGGCATATCCAAGAATATCCCTAAGTCGAGTTGCCCCTCTGTACTCAAAGTTACGCCGTATTTGGGTTTCATTGTCTGGATGCCAGTAGTAGTGTTTCTGTACCAAAGTTGAAGTATATTAGTAATTAAACATCTCAAACAATCCAATGACGACTTTGAAATTCATTGTACAGAAAATTAACTTTGAACTCATTAAACCATATGTCTCTATGAGATTGTAGAACTTCTCCCCACGTGGTCCATGCATGTGGGCACTTACTTGCAAAGCTTTCCATAATTTTCTAAACTACATCCTGATATGGAACAAAACTAAAAACAAAAAAAAAATTGTTAAAAGTAATTACTGTAGGCATTAAAAGACTATGATTAGTGAAGAAGTTACAAAGTTTGTAATGAACTAACGTGTCACCATCGGGTTGTAAATATATCTTATTAATGGTGCTTGCAGTTTCACTATCAGGTGTAGGACTGTGTCTATCTCTTCCTACCCTTTAATTTTGGGCCCCTTCGTTGTGCACTAAGTGGCTTGGCATTCTAGGTTGCCCCATCATCTGATTACCGTTGAAATGTGGACTAACAGTGCTAAACTGTTGATAAAGTAATGGAGTAGCTAAAGTACCACCCATGTAAGGAATATTGGGTTGGATTGGTGTCTGCATACCCGCACCAAAAAAAGGTGGTTGCATATGAGATTGCTTATTCATACTACCGAAATAATTTCCGAATGGTTGAGTTGGATCAAGAAAACCTCCAAACATTCCATTGAAAGTGTTTGTTTCATAGTTTTGATCAGCAGGATCATACTATGGAGTCGGTTGTGGTGCTCCTCTACCCGCATCATTCCTGACCGTTCGACCACGAGCACGTCCACCATTGAGTCCAGACATCTAGCAAATAAGAACAAAATAAAAAAACTACAACTGCACCAATATTCATAGTATTGTTAGAGAAAAAATTACATGACATATGTACAATTATTTTTTTGGGTTTGCAATTAAGAAAAACTCCATACACAGACATAAATATTCATACAATGAAAATATTACGTCAATCATTGTGGGGCATCATCGTCATCATCATCATTTTACAATGCCATATTTTCATCATCATCATAATTATCATCATTGTGTTCAGGTTCATCCTCCCATTCACCTTCTTCATCTTCGTCATCTCCATTCCCATCATGATCATCACCCTAATCATGTCCATCAATATCATCAGCTTGTGCAGTTTCATCAACTAATGTTGTAGCTATTACATTATCCACATTCATGGTTGTCATTCCGAACTGTTGATAGGCAAGTTCTAGATTATCCTTATATTTAGGAGCACCGCGAGGTTTGTTTGGTATAGCTACCCACTAATTCGCTTTTCCTGATATCCCCTCAGGGTACTTAACATATACCACTTGGGTTGCAGTATCAGCAAATATGAATGGGTCAAACTTTCTGTAACGTCTAACATAATTAACCTTGGGATATGGGGTAAATTTAGGATAACGTAGCCCGCGAGGAACATGCAGGTCAAACCACTCACAATTAAAAAGTACACATTTTTTAATTGGCTCACCCGTAAATTCAACATGAATAATTTCGTGAAGTATTCCATAATAATCCCCTACTACTCCATCACCTTCGCCAGCTCCTTTGACACACACGCCACAATTATATGTTGCTTCACCTTCATTTCTAGCCTTGTTATGAAACCGATAACCATTAACTTTATACCCAGAAAAACATTCCACTACCATAATCGGTCCATGAGATAAGT
>NCQV01130520.1:825-11092 GCA_002740545.1 Lophocereus schottii | reverse complement strand
AAAATATAGAATTCTGATAAGATATACAGTTTTAATACCAAAATATATCACAATACGGTGTTATAAACACCTCAATGATAAAACGCCACCATGACATATAGACTTCCTGGCTCACTTATCATCTTCAGCTGTCCTTCCTGCCAGAGAGCGATTCACTCAACACTTTCCCAAAACAAAACATGAAAATATTTGGAACTGTAAGCCGAAGCTCAGCACATGCATTCCTATATTGTTAAACGTTCATGGAAAAACTGGTTGGTCCTATGTTGCAATTCATTTTTAATTAAAAATAGGGAGTGAGATAAATATGAAACTGCATTATCAATTATTATCTGATAGTAAACCCCTAGTAACTATTACGATATGAAAATGGGTGTACACCTGCCAAGCTGATCGGGACCTGGCCTGAGGCTACGCAGGTAACTGAAGGGCTATGCCCTATAACTGATAACTGATGGGGTCACTAATTATGTAATAAATCACTGATGAAACTGATTCATTGATGTACTTACCAAAATATTATAATTTTGATAAATGTGTGCCGATTTCTAAAGATATAGACAATGAACGTACCTGAAATTTTTAAATGTAAGCTCACTGAATAATCTTATGCACAAAAGTGAAAGGAATGATAGATTAGGCCCCGATTATGTGCACAATTATCGTTGTAGGAACATACGGTTAGCAAAAATATTTATTTTAAAGCTAATAATTTAGTAAAAGAAAAGTAAGAGCATAACAAGGGCTTAGAAAGAATGATTTGTAACATGTCATCCGACCTCTGATTGAGAGTCAAAATTCCTAATATAGAAAGCTTAGGAAGTCCCAAAAATTTTTCATTTAGAACACCAAGCTTGATTCCCACAATAGAATTCCCAAAATGAGGCTAGAACACAAGCATGTTAGTTTTTGTCCATTCTGCATAGGTTTGGTAAAACAACCATATCATTTTTCACAGACCTCGGATTAAGGTAATTCAAAGGGCATTTGAAAGCTAACACACTGGCATATATACCAAACAAAAATCATAATTTTTCAATAGGCTGATCAGTACCAGTTTAATCCTGAAGTCTATCCTGTATTCCTGAAATTTCTAGCCCTCAATGTTTTATCTTTTCCCTCTCTTTTCACACAAATCCTCAACTTAAACCATTCCTGAAAAGCATGTAGACAAGCTTTTGTCCATCCTAACATCAAGCAAAATCACCACACTTAGGTTCACTTCATGATCATATCCAATAAAGATCATTTTTCAATCAAATACACACATAGACCAAGCTTAATGCTAGTTTATTCCAAACCATACATTACTTGCTAAAACCCTAGTTTATAGCCAACTTGGACTCAATCCAACTCATTTCAAATCACCAAAAACACCGCCATAAACACCAATAAGTTAGAAGATGGCCAAAGTCAAAGATAAAACATTCAAAATCTAACACTTTAACATTAAGCTTGCATGACTAAGGATTAACCCCTACCCTAGCATGATTCAACCTCAACTCCACCATGATCAACACCAAACTAACTCTTATTTCTTATCAAAACATCATGATCAAAGATGACAAACATCAAAACAAGAATCAAAACTAAAGTGAAAAATAAAACCAACAAGATCAAGTTCAAAATTACTCACTTTGCTTGAAGTAGAGATGGAGGTGATGTTTAATGGTTTGGATGATGGAAGATGGTGGCTAGTGGTACTAGGATGTCAGGGGAGTAGGACGTCATCAGGACTAGCCGAAAGCTGGTCGAAAAACATCTAAACATCAGCTGGGGCTGGCTGGCTGTCCAGGAGAGAGAAAGGAGAGAAAAAATGGGTTTTTGGGTCAAGTTGTGTTTTTTTGACTAATTGAACTCTTGGCCGAGTTTTTAACTAGAAAAGTAACTTTTTGAGTTAACCATGGTCAAGTTTAATCATTGTAATTAGTTAGGTTAATAAGAAAACTTGTTGGCCTTTAGATTAGCTGAAATAAATTGGGTTCAGGAATAAAATGCTTCGTACTGATAACATTTTCGCAAAACTCAAAAATATATTTTTGTAATGTTACGGAAAATAAAATAAATTACTTAAATTAAGCATGTTAGGGCCTACTATCAATTCTTCTAAAGTTTTCATTAATTAATTAAATAAACAAATAAATTTCGAATTACCAAGTGAGAGCCCAAATAAAATTTTCCCCACCAGGGTGAATAAATGCAATAAATAAATATAAGAAAAAAAATAATGAACAAGTGGTAATTAAATAAATAAACATAATTGAACTAAACAATTTAGGGTTGGACTAAATAAAAGTTTCCCTACCGGAGTGAATAAATACGATAAATAAATATCAGAAAAAATCATGAACATGAGGTAAATAAATAAATAAACATAATTAAATTAAATAATTTAGGGTTGGGCTATTACAAACTCCACGCAACACGTTAACTCCCTGGCGTTCCAAAATTCGCAAATCCATCACTAAGCAGGCCCCACTCTGACGGAGTGCCCCGGATCTCGATCAAGCCGATTTTACAAGGCCCATCCTCAGCTAGCGACTGGCAAGCCTCAAACCATCTCTGACAACAGAATCGCAACTGGCCCAACTCGGGCCACTTGACCATCATCTCCAAGGCTATTTTCTTTTCCCGTAGATGACGGTGCCTCCTTCTCCACCGCCAACACACCAACCTCTGTCGCCACTAGGATGCCCACAGTGACATCACCACCATCTTGAGCCACCTCACCACGCCTCCTAAAAAATTTCTATGCGCGTGAGCTTGTTAATGTTAAGTCAATTCAGGTTGAAAACTTTGGATTCATTGAGTATTTTTTGTGAATTGCTAGATCTAGGTGATGAGTATTACCCACAACTTGTTAGGATGTTCTATGCCAATGTCAGAACTGTCAACGCCGGAGCTGCCATTCCACTTGAGTGCCAAGTGAAGCACACCAAATTCACTCTCGCTGAGTTAGAGTTGAACACCATCCTTGATCTACCTACTGTCACCCAATCCTTTTTGTCCCAAGTGAAAGCTCAAAACTAGTGTCTAGTCGAATTTGCTCACCCCAAAGCCAAGCCCACACCTCCCGTCTCTCATATGTGACCCTAAAATAAAACCCTGATTACTCTATTATGTCATTATTTGCACCATTGTGCCTAAGCAAAACTCCACTGACAGTGCCAACACTGAAAATCTCGAGGTTATCTATCTTTTCATGACTGGTAAACCCATTAACTTTGCTCGTTATTACATGTCTAAAGTGAGTTTCATCCCTCATCCTGCCCCATTGCTATATGCAGACGCTTGTTTTTAAACACTTTGGGATGTCCCTCGATCATGAAATTTGAGAGACCAAATCTGTCTCGATCATCACCCCTCCTTCATTGAAGAACATTCATTTCTTTAAAACTAAAAATGGTGATTGGAAATTTATTAAGGACATGACTCAAAAAGAACTAGTTAATGCTTCCAAAAAATTTGGCCAACATGTCAAACCTCACCTCACCTCTCGCAAATCCATTCCCCCTTGCTCTCTCATCGATCACATCTTGGCCCTATATGAGTGTGTCTGTGAGCTCTAGGAAACAACTAATAAGCTTGACTACCTCTTAGTTTAACACACTGATGTGTTACATGGTAACGCTCACAATCAAGCAGTTATTAAAAATCGTCTCACTCGTATTCAGACTCTACTAACTACTCAGGTAACTGAGGTGCCTTAGAAGTTGGGTGATGTCATCCATCTGGGAAGCTTGACTCACCAGTGTGCCCTTGAAGCCATTCCACTATTTGCCGTCGAGGAAGCTCAAAGTACCACCTATGGTGCTTAATTGCTCTCTGCCGCTGGTAAGGCCTCCAAGACCAAGCTCTAATTTCCTTTGTTAGAATGTTTTACTTTACTCTTTGTAAAAAGTTGTTTTCCACTCTCCTATTTGTCCGCCCACACGTTTTTATTTCTTACTTCCTTCCTTTTTGATGAAAGAGGGGGAAAAAGTATAGCTATGTCTTAAGAAAATTATTTGCAAATCGCTAGGTTAGATAGTTAAAGCGGGACCCACACTGGGAGTTGTTGTTGTTGTTGTTGCTAAGTTAGATAGTTATTTTGCTAATCAATGTTATCTATTAAGTATGCTTATCCTATGGCCAAGTAATATTTACAAAATGCTTAGATTGCATATCTTCACACTACTAAGTTGGCATAATTTCCCAAATCTTGATCATGCATTATGCTAAGCTGTGTACCGATATATTAAATATCTCTGTTTTATATCTATACCTGATATGATCAATTATGATAGCAAAACTTAGCATTTCTCTACATGATACAGTTACATAAAGTTCAAATAGGCCACAAAAGCTAATTTTTATCGTTCATCAAAAGGGGCAGATTGCTGACTCCCTTAATGGCTAAAAGGTTTTGATGAAACACAAAATTAGCTAAAGACTTGGTTATGAAATTAAAAGGTTGAAAAATACAATATATGAATAAGAAGAGTAGCTATTTATACTAGTGAATCATGAGGACAATTAAGGAGAGAACATGGGAGTATCATTCAAAATTAAAAGATTTTATTTGATCGATATATTCTAGCCACTTCAAATTTGAAATTCAAAATTTGAATATCATATAAGATCAATTGTGAACAATATTACTTTGCTTCAATCATACATGATTTGATCTTGTTGAGTTAACTTATATATTGAACTATTCTACTAAATGAAACAGAACTTTCATTTGCAAAATAATATCAAAATGATGATCAAAATCTCTTGTCACTTGTTTATAAGAGATTACTAATGTCATTTACGTTACCAAAGGCAAGAAACAGATCTTATGCAGCTTATCCACGATGGCCGATTGGCATAGAAAATCAAATAAGAATATTCGAGTTGTAGAAAATCAAAACAAAATATGCAGATCACATTTCAAGGGCTTGAAATCAGATTTCAGGATATTGCGAACAGAAACTCCCTTCTCGGCTGATTAAGATCACAACTTGTAGGCATCCAAATAGTGACCACAAGAGCAAGATCAAGTATTGAAGCAAGTGAGAAAAAGCATTGAGATTACACATTAAGTTATCGCACTAAGCTTTGTTTTGAGATCAAAGAATTGCGGTGTGAAAAATTATTAAGGAGTGAACTTAGAGTTGTTAGGTCAACTCCCCCAAACTTAAACCAAGAGGTTGGTTTAAGTGATTGGGATCTCTAGATGGAGGCAGCTCTGAGAGATTGCTAAGGAGTTTAACTTAATAAGAAAAGTGAAGTGTTGAATCATAGAGTCGGATAACTCTAGGGAGGGATTTAAGCTTAATTAAGGCCCAACCTCGTTAAAATATCCTTGCGTATTATTTCTATTTGATTTTCGCATTTACATTTGATTTTGATTTTAAATTTTTGCAATCACCCTATTGATATCAGAACCAGTCCCACACTTCCTTTGACTTAACAGTCAAGTGGGTGATGATTATGGTATTTTCAGGATATGTCAATATTGAAGGACGATCCATTGTTAGATCCCCTTTATTTAAAGGAACCAATTTTTCTTATTGGAAAAATACTATGTAAATTTTTATTGAATCTATTGACATGAAATTGTGGGAAATTGTAAACAATGGACCTTATTCTATTCCTAAGGTCAAAAATGACGAGGGAGAAATAGTTGATAAACCAGAAGATCAAAATACGAGTGCTGGCTGGGACAAACTTACCAAAAATTTAAGAGCCAACCATATTCTTTGTTATGGTTTAGATGTTAACAAATATAACCGATTTTTGACATCTGATGCAGCTACGCAGATTTGAAACAAACTGATTGTTACATATGATGGGACAAGCCCGGTCCGTGAAACCAAAATGAATATGTTCATGCATCAAATACTGATGGACGAATCGATACAAGATATGCTCACTCGATTCACTGACATCACCAATAACCTGAAGTCGCTTTATAAGGCTAACATAAACGAAGAGATGGTGAGAAAGATCCTTCAATGTCTTCCAAAGAACAAGTAAGAACCAAAAGTTACTGCAATCGAAGGAGCTGGAGATCTCAAGAAGCTGGAACTAGACGATATTCTAGGAAAGATCTTGACACATGAGATTCGTCTCAAAGAAGACGAGGGAGAAAGCACAAAGAAAGGAATAGTACTAAAAATTGTACAAGAAGATTGCACTTCAGATGAGGAAGAATCCAATGACAATGATGAAGAGGCATTCTCATTGATCATTCGAGGCCTAAACAAAATGGGGCTAAAGAAAAAATTTAATTAATGAGGATTCAGCTCAAAAGGATCCACGTCAAAAAGAAATGAAAAATCCTCCAAAGGTAATTTTTTTCATAAAGATAACACTAATGTTAATTCTTGTTATGGATGTTGTATGCCAGGACATTTGTTGAAGGATGTCCACTAATCCAAAACATGGGAGAAACACAGAGATTTAAAAAGAAAGACAGCACGAGAGCAATGATCGTAGGTTGGAGCAATAGCGACACAAGTGGCAGTGAAGGTGATGAAGAACACACCGCTAACATCTATCTCTTAGCAAAGGAATTACAACATGATGGGAGATCTAAGTATGAAAGTACTGATGAGTTAGATAGTATTGGCTCTCTATGAATGTTCTAAAGAATAAATAATTGATGCCTCAATAAGTTTCGCTAAACTAGAACAGTGATATGTGTCTAAATACAGAGATCTCAAGAAAAATGTTTGAGAATTAAATCAAAAGACTGTAGCTCTTGAAAAACTAAACAATGAAGAGCCATTATAAGAAGAGGAATAGAACACCATCGAAATTATGATGAAGAATAATAATCAGATTACAATCATGCTGTTGAAACTATAATTTGAAAAGTATTATTAAAAAAAGAAAACAATGGGAATCACTGGAAAAAAGGAAAGTAAGTGAAATGTGAGGCGATAATTAGGCACTTGTTTATATCTTTCTTCACATGTATAAATATTTAATTGTATTCTCAGCAAAGGAAACGAATGAAATATAGAAATATTATTTTATTTTTACAATAACATGATATTATCTCTCATCCTCAATTTCTTTGCTTAGCAATGATATTGAACATATCCTAAAATTGTTTTTAGAGCCTCAAACGTCAATAGTGGTATTAGAGCCAAAACAAATGCAAGCCATCCTATCATTTTTCACATTTTAGAAAGCTTAGGAAGAGAGGTAAATTTCCTCAATTAAATTTCTCATTGAAATTTAACTTCACAAAATTATTGTGGCATCAACTTTAAACACAATTTTCTTTAACTTAGCACCCAACAATTGGGCACCAATATTCAATGGAGGAAGTTATCAAGCATGAAGCATTCTATTGAGAACTCTTTTAATTGCACTGGGTCTATGGGATATAGTAGAGAATGGGTATGAAGTCCCACCTCTGGAACCCAAAAAAAATGAAGCGCGGGATGATAACAAGAGAAAACAACATAAAGAAAATTAAAAAAAGGATTGTTGTGCCATTTCATTAATCCAATGACGAGTTACACAACAAATATTTCCATGAATTATGGTCACAACAACATTGGACGGTGCTTAGACAATTCTATTAGATGCGTAAAAGGGCTCAAAAAAGGTGATCATTATCAAACTTCAATCATTATGGAAGGAATTTGACACATTATTAATGAAGGATGGAGAAAAAATTCAAGCATTCTTTACTTCTATCTCTAATATTATTAATCAAATTAGAATATGGGGACATGATTCTAGACATAAAAATTATACAAAAAATTTTGAGGAGCCTTCTTCCAGAATATGAGCACATAGTGGCTGCTATAGAAGAATAAAAAGATTTATCTATGATTTCGCTAACTAAGTTAATGAGATCTCTTCAAGTGCATGACGAGAGAATGCATAGGTTTTCTGAACCCTTCTTAGAGCAGACTTTTTAAGCCAAATTAAAATTCTCCAACAATGGAGAAAATAAAAAAGTGAAAAGCCATGATAAGCATTTTCCACAAAGAAGAGGAACACCAAATAATCATGGCATGGCAAGAGGAAATTATAAAAACCAAGGAATTAGTTATGATAGAAAACAGGGCTCATACTGCAGAGTATGCAAAATGAATAATCCCAATACAAATGACTATTAGTTTAAATGCAAATAGTGCATATGGCACATTTATCATATAAGGGATTATCGAAATTAATCGCGGCAAGATAAGGCCAATTTCTCAGAGAAGAATGATATTGCTAAGAACGTCTTCTATTTTTGTTTAAGTACTCAGTAGGGGTATAAAGATTTATGGTATTTGGATACTACATGATAGGAAATAAAAATTCATTCGTCCAACTAGACGAAAATATAAAATCTAATATCACACTTGGTGATGGGAGGATCCAGGAAGTTGCAGGCAAAGGAAAAATAGCTGTAAAAGCTAAAAACGACACTAACAAATTTATTCAAGATGTTATACATGTCCCTGGCTTAGGACAAAATCTATTAAATGTGGGGGAACTCATCCAAAGAGGTTAACTACTTCATATATGACAAAAAGAATGATCAATTAATAGCTTCAGTTACAATGGCCTCAAATAGAATTTTCCATTTGAAGATGCCGATTGAGCCAAAAGTTGCTCTTTTTATTACCGTGGATGTTTCTATCTTATGGCATCAGAGGTATGAGCATCTAAATTTTAATAGCCATGAAATTCTAAGACAAAAGGATATGGTGATTAGTTTTCTTAGTATCAATAACAACATCAAAATATGCAAGGGTTGTATCCTTGAAAAAATGCATTGACTACCTTTTCCTAAAGCTTCATGGAAGGCCAAGGCTTCGCTTTAGCTAGTTCATGCTGATATATGGGGGCCAAGTGCAAATATCAGTTTGGGTGGAAAAAGATATTTTCTATTATTTGCCGATGATTGTACTCGCATGGTGTGGGCGTATTTCCTGGAACACAAATCAGAAGCATTTTCCTATTTTTTGCAATTCAAAGCCCTCATTAAAAAACAAAGTGGACATAGTTTAAAAACCTTAAGGACAGATCGTGGGGAAGAGTTTACCAGTCATGAATTTGACAAGTATTGTGTTAGGTTTTAAATTGCAAGTCCACGGCATAGCTGTAACTATTAACTGGGAAGTACGGGTCAAATTCATAAGGAGCTTGCTTTCAACTACTTGAACAAATTACTTTCCTTAAGCCAGGTTAATCAATATTAGGGGTTTAAGGAATAACTAATGACAGGAATAACAACTAGGAGTTCGAATAAGATAGCAGAATGGTAAATACCCAGGTTGGAATTAACAGCATGAATATGATAGTGAATTAGTTACTAACCTCGTCAAACAAACCCGCGTATGCATCGTGAGTGGAATGATTATCAATTAAGTCCATCTCCTCCTTGTCTCAAGGATCGAAGACTAATCAACAACAACAACAACAACAACAACAACAACAACAACAATAACAACTCCCACTGTGCATCCCGCTTTCGCGAGGTCTGGGGAGATTTAGATGTAGGCAATCTTACCTCTACTGGCAATCTTACCCGTGGAGCGGCTGATTCCAAGAGACCTAAACAAACCAGATTTTGTGAAAATATTATATGGAAGAAGGATTTTATGAAAATATTTTATGGAGAAAAACTAAGGATAAGTCTCCGGGAATGAATCAAGAAATACGAAAAGAAAAAATTAGCTGACAGTAACTATATAACCATAAGTGCAACAAGGTAGAGGAAGATGTTGTACCTTAACAAATAGAGGTAGGCAAACAATGTCTCTTTTTAGACGTATGAACTACCTGCATGCAAAAATGGCATATGAAAAAAAACCACAACCAAACCCACTCTACGACAACTGAGTGACCAACTATGAGGCTAACTCTTACGATCTAGGATCTTAATCCTATCCCGCCATAGTCTCCTATCCTGAGCCATGTCCTCTTTTAACCATACAACTTTCAAGTCCTCTCTAATCACCTTGTCCAAACACTTCTTTGGTCGTCCTTTTCCTCTTTTACCTCTTGGGACATTAATTCTCTCACATCTCCTCACAGGAGCATCCGCACTTCTTCTTTTCACATGATCAAACCATTTGAGTCTTATCTCTCTCAGCTTATCTTTGATGGGCATCACTTTAAATAAGTCTCTGATCACTCCATTACTAATTCTATCCATTCTCGTATAACCATCTAATCATCCTCATCTCTACTACCATTAAGTTTTGAACCTAAGTCTTCATTATAGGCCAACACTCCGATCCATATAACACAGCAGGTCTAACTGCCATACGATAAATTTTAC
>NCQV01130506.1:6696-17056 GCA_002740545.1 Lophocereus schottii | reverse complement strand
AGTCAAGAACGCATATTCAACTCCCTTTTTGCTAAGATTAGTCGAAAGATTATCCAGAAAAGGGGAAGAATCAGGGTCAAAAGTGGGTCAAATTTGGGGTTTATCAAGTCTCCCAGACCTCTTTACCCAAGTCCCTTATAGCTAGTGGCGGCATCATCACGGCCATTGCCTATGCATAGGGTTTCGAAGCTCAATTTAAGTAGTTAGGCCCTTTGTTTTTTTGGGGAGGAAACTAAATTTGGCCTCTTGCATTCAAATGGACATTTTCAAAATAAAGAACGGTCATGTCTTCACCAACCACCATGGTCGATCTCTCTTTCCCCTCCCGAATCCCACTAGAACCACATGTGCCGACCCTTTTATTTGGGTCTATGACAATGATATTAACATGGAGTCTGATGAGGCCGAGCCTCGAGTTGAGCCTGTAGCCAGGAGTTCTGCGGTCATTCTAGGAGATGCTTGAGCCCCCCCTGACTAAGAGTTGTATTGAGGCACGCTGTTTGGGCTTCAATGAAGCCCATTTTTACTAGTACATGGATAATCACTTCTCTAGCCTCAACTTGAGGCTCGATGTGTGATAAAGCCGGAAGCGCACGGTAGCATTGTAGCAGATTAAGGTCGATCCGACAGAGACTTGGTTGATCTATTGGGTTATATTTCGTCAAGATATGCTAAGCAAATCCAAATTTGAGAATGAACATTAACTATGCTACTTATCTAATCTAATAGGTAAATAATCAAGGAATTTAATCAAATCAAGTAATTTTTAACTCAAGAATTAATCAAGTGCCATTTCTTTAAATAGGTAATTCCAAAACAAATAATCTATTTATCAAATCGCTCTTTCAAGGTGGAATGAAATTCTTAAATCAAACCAACTATGATTTCTAGGGGATTTTTGTTTAATCTAAGATCATTAAGAACGTGATTATCAAATTTAGGCGTTTCTTAAATGGTGAGTCGTTTTTAAGATCCCACGCACTTAAGTCGAATCTTAATTTTCCAATATCTAGTTTCACCTCTCAGTTCTTTAGCAAATATCTAACACAAGCAAGAAGTTAATCAAGTTTCCTACTAGCAATTTAATGTTAAGATTCAATAGAATAAACCCAACAAATCTAAGGCATCTTTAGATCAAAACAAGAATTATTCATCCATAAGAATTCAACTTAATTCCAAGATTAACGATCCCAAACTTAACATAAAAATCAATAATAATATGAAAGCATAAAAATCTAAGAGAAAAGAGAAGAGAAGGGAGAGGAATTACTCAGCCGATGCATGCGTGAACCCTCGTTGCAAACCTCGATCTAGAATCCTTATAATCTTCACCTTCAACTTGCTCTTCCTCTAATCTAATCTATAGTCCTAATCTAGATAGTGGATTATGGAGAGTGGAATGGCATGGGATGATGGAATGAGGATGCAAACAGTCTCTTTTATAGCAAAACTCCTAGAATTCGAACAACCATAAGAATTGATAGAATTAAATCTGCCTGGGAGTCGAAAACGTGCAAGAAATGAAGCCACACGGACCATCTATGGTGGCCATTGGCTCGACATTCTTCTATTCTTTCATCCGTCCATGGGCATAGCAACTTAAGGGCATCCATGGGGAGTCCAAATACACTCAGTTGAGGTTAAAGTAAGGGCCAAAAGGTTCAAAAATCTACAAAACACAAAAAATAACCATATCAAAGCGTAAAATGGGAAAATGAGTATAATTATAACATAAAGTACACAATTCACCCCAAAAATGCAGAAAAATGACTCTAAAATGATATACACTTTAAGCACTTATCAATGTGACTGATGAGTGGCAATAGCAGCACGCTCAAGATCGGCACTAGTTGCTTCATCGATAAGAATTTGATCGCCGACAGCAAAACTTGGAGCACAATGTCTACTATGCATACGAGCACCATGGTTAGTCTTACCCTCCACCCGATTGGAGGCCTAATAGCCCCTGGCCCTTATTGATGCTTTGTAAGTTCTCCCCTTCTCTTTGCTTTCTTTAAATGATTATACATTGGGGACATGCATATCTTAAGCATGGGGGTGAGCTAGCAAGCTCATGTTTTAGGGGGAACATGTAGTCGGGAGTTCTGGGATTGTTCCACTGGAGGAGATGCTTGAGCCCCCTATTACTAGGAGTCATATTGGGGCGAGCTCTTCGGGCTTGAACAAAGCCTATTTCTACGAGTACATGGATGATCACTTCTCTTACCTCAACTTGAGGCTCAATGTGATTGATGAGCGGCAACAGCAGCGCGCTTAAGATCAGCACTAATTGCTTCGTTGGCAAATAGAGTTTGATTTCCAGTAGCAAAACTTGGAGCACCATGTCTACTACACATATGAGCACTATGATTGGTCTTACCCTCCACCCGATTAGAGGCCTAGCAGCCCCCTAGCCTTTATTGATGCTTTGTAAGTTTCCTTTCCCTTCCCTATACTCTCTTTAGATGATTGTACATTGGAGACAATGCATATCTTAAGCGTAGGGGGTGAGCTAGAAAGCTCATGCGTTAGGGGGATCATGTAACCAGGAGTTCTGTGATCGTTCCACCGGAGGAGATGCTTGAGCCCCCCATGACTCGGAGTCATACTAAGGCAAGCTCTCTGGGCTTCATTGAAGCCCATTTTTGCCAGTGCTTAGATGATCACTTCTTTTGCCACAACTTGAGGCTCGATGTGATTGATGAGCAGCAACAACAGCACGCTCAAGATCAGCACGAGTTGCTCCACCAGCGAATGGAGTTTGATCGCCGGTAGCAAAACTTGCAGCACCATATCAACTACGCATACGAGCACCACAGTTGGCCTTACCTTCCACCCGATTGGAGGCTTAGGGGCCCCCCCGGCCCTTATTGATGCTTTATAAGTTTCCCCCTCCCCTTTTCTTTGCTCTCTTTATATGACTATACATTTGGACAATGCATATCTTAAGCATGGGGGTGAGCTAGCAAGCTCATGTGTTAGGGGGATCATGTGGTACAAGAGTCTTTGGTCTTGGAATGGGTTTTCTTGTTGTCATTAGGGAGCATTTCTTGGGATTATGATGATTGGGGAGTTGGTTAGCTTGTTTGGTTGTATGATTAGTGATTGGTTAAATTGAGAGGTGTTCATGCTTGTACATAGTAGTCGACTAGTATAGGTAAACCATTTAGTTGCATTTTAGGAGTTATTGCACACTTAGGAGTTACATAAGTAGAGCATGTAGTTCAGAGTATATAGATTCTTCTATTGCATTGAATATATTTGTTTTCTTTTCCGATCTTGAGGAGTAATGTCGAGAAGGGTATCATAGGGCTTGCAAGATATAGTTCTTACCCTACTCTTCATTTTCTTCTTATTGATCTCCCTTATGAAATATTAAAAAAAATTAACAAATTAAAAACTTTTGGAAGGAAAAAAAACCCCCTTCTATGATGTGAATTCATGGTATAAATATTGCCTGATTAGCTTGGATGCACACTTGGGTTGTGGCATTTGCTTGGTTATTGGAGCATGGTAGTGTGAGCTACTTTTAGTGGTCATTTTGCCTTGTGTGCATACTTTTGCTTTTAAGGCTCTTTTGTCTTGAATTGGAGGGGCTTAACTCGTGGTTGACTCATAGGGTAAATAGATGTCACCGGGGTGAATTGACCCATAAGTTTTGAGCCTTCACGTGACTGCTCATTTTTAATGGTACTTTCTCTTCTTCTTGTGTGGCTCACCCTGTATTACAATGCTAGAACTTGGCTTAGTCCTCTCCAAAGCCATATTAGGCAATATGGGCCATTTGATATGATTGAGGCATTCCTTATTATTTTACGCCACACAGCCTAAAGAGCCACCTAAATGATGTTGAGATGCTTTTGCTCACCCACATTGAGTTTTCCCGTCTTTGTTGTCTCCACACTCATTTCACCCTTGGTCTATTTGCATTTCCTACCCTTATTTCATAGAGGTTAGTGGAACAACACTTTCTATGATTATGGGGTTTGCTTTTTGAGTTGGGACTTCTTTCGGTATATGTTGTGGCAATTTGTGTTTGAAAAGAGAAAGAAGGGAAGCCAGAATATCCTTGACTAAGTGCCTAGCATCAAGTTCTTTCTTTTAAGCATGCTCGGAAAAAAAAAGAAAGAGGAAAAAATATGAAATGAGAAGACTTTTAAAATGAAAGTAAAAAAAAAAAAGGCAAACCTTTTAGCATGCAAAAAGGAAAAAAGAGAGAGCTTGTGAAATAAGATGCTTGGCACAATCATTTTCATTCCAAATCAAATCGCCTTCCTCTGTAAGTGTTCAAAGTGGGCTGTGGGTGTGAAGTAGTGTTTTGCTTCCATTTCTTTATTGTGGAAAGTGTTCTTGCTCCCTAGCCCTAAGGCTATTTAGCTTCATTTATCCCAAAAGATCTTTCCCTTTCTCACCCTTACCAGAGAACCCTATTACAACCTTTTCAAAGCCCTCTTGATTAAAGTGTATGCGTTTTTACCTCGAGTGGTGGATGATAAGGACCACTCCAAGCCTATGGTTTTTGTATGATTGGTTGAGTAATGAGAGTATACATGAACGTCTTTAAATACTTAGAGAGGAGAGTTCCACTTGAACATAAAGTGAGGCTTTCCCAGTCTCTTTTACCCACCATTAGCAGGCCACCTCCTTTCTTGCCTTGATGATCTCACTTAGTCTTAGTATGCGCTTTTACGCGAGGTGATCCCTAGGGAGTTTCATGTCTACCTTGCTCCCTCGCCTCATCTCTTTTACTTCTTGATTGTGTGACTTTGCTTGTTCATTAGCGTTTATCGCCATGCTTGAGAAAGGTGCTTGAGGGATCAATTTTCTCATTCACGTAGTTTCAAGCTAAGCTTGCTTGAGGACAAGTAAGAGCTAAGCATGGGGGAGTTGTTAAACCCCAATTTTAATTAACACTATATCCCCTTTTTGGTTCATTTCCCCTATTTCTCCTTTAATTTAGAGATATTTGACCAAGTTTTGTCTCCTCTAAGGCTGTTACCTCATTTTAATCCCTTTTCGACTTTTTGTATGTGTTTTTTGAGTTATTCAAGGCAAAGGGGCAGCCACTACATAGGAAAAAGGCAATGCAAGAGTAAAGACAGTCACGCAAAGGCCTGAGGGGAGCAAGAGAGCAAGAAAAGGTTAATATTCAAGGGCATAGGAAAGGCGATAGCCTAGCCCTCGCCAACATGTAGGAACAACCCATTTTCAAGGGGGTGGCAACAATAGCCCGTACACCAGGGTCCTGGATTTTCCAGGAGGGCGACGGACAACTGTTACCTTTTCCCATATTTTTATGCCTATAAATATCCTATTTTGCCTAATTTTAGGATTGTGCTTAATTCCTCTTGTAAAAAGTACCTAAAACACTTTCTAGGTTTGATTTAGGGTTAAGGCAAGATTAGGTTTCTTGGGTTACTGTTCATTGAAGATTGTGAGGACTTTTATTCTCCATTCCCTTAATCTAAGTTTGTTCTTCTTTCTCTCTCTTTTCCTCTTTGCTTGGTTTTGCTTAGCTTGTTTGATCATGCTTGTTTGTGATTGTTCGATTGTTACAATGTTAATTAGCGAGTAGTTTTTCTCAACTTAGGTTGGAGATTAGGAGCTAGGATGGCATAATGAGTTTGGTGTAATCTTGTCTTGCTTTAATTTCCAAGTTATTTCGAGATCTCATTCTCTACCCACTAAGTGTTCGATGAAATAGCCGAAAGGACATTTCGTCCAATATTTGGGGTGAATAAACACACCAAGACGTGCGCACTCACCATATGTGGATGGAAGAAGGGTGAACAA
The DNA here is from genome assembly GCA_002740545.1 of Lophocereus schottii. Classification (NCBI taxonomy): domain Eukaryota; kingdom Viridiplantae; phylum Streptophyta; class Magnoliopsida; order Caryophyllales; family Cactaceae; genus Lophocereus; species Lophocereus schottii. The sequence continues at coordinate 11,263 of NCQV01130506.1, read as the reverse complement.
GCCTTGGATATGGAAGTACCCAAGCCCTTGTTAGGTGCAAGTTGGCCATCTTCAACCTTGATCTTCAAGCCACCATAAAAATAGGTGGGCTTGTGGATTAAGGTTACCCTTTCTATCCGAAGGAGGTTTAGGTGGTCCTAACGACCTAATCAGCCCTTACAATCAGTCGTAGATTAAGCTAAGTTCGGGAATCCATGCCTAGCATGAATAAGGAGCCTCTAGTGACTAATCCCTCAACCCAAGTCCCTGTCCCATTGAATTTTAGACTATTATTTTTCCTAGTCTTTGCTTCCTTCTCTCTCAAGCTTACTCTTTATCTTTCTGGATTTAACCTAATCATTAAGTGAGGTGTTCTAAAGTCTTATTCTGAATGGACGACACCCCAAGCATATGACGATAAACCATTTACTTGTGGTATAAATTTAAAGCTTATTTCCATACGAACAAAGAGGATTAGGATGATTTTGTGACGGATAGTAAGGACGGAGAGTTGGATTTTTATAGGAGAAAGTTTGGTGATATCTCCAACCCAGATTGGGGGTATTGGAGTAGGGACCATCCTATGGTCTATTATTGAAGTTGTGGAGGGCATTGGCTTGTTCAACAGTGAGATCTTCAAATGAATGGCCTAGATGGAACTTATTTCCTCTATGCCCTTGAATTCCACACTTCACAAAAACTTACTTGCCCAAATGACTCGCTAGGGGTGCCACCATAAGAAAGACTAGGTTGAAGTTGATCTACCTTTTGAAAAAATGCGTCAACCTTGCTTGCAAGCACAGTAAAGGCATCAATCTCATGCCGTCCTCCTCTTTTGGGGTGGCCTTGTTCACTTACCCAATTATAAATGTCGGATGCCATATCTTCAAGTAGTTGACTGGCTCCATTGATGGGTTTGGCCATAAGAGCGCCTCCAGCAGCCACATCAATTGAAATCTTTCTCGGTTGTTGAAGCCATTATAGAATGTTTGCACCAATAATCAATTTGAGATGCCAGGGTGGGCTATTGGAGCTCTTTGAACCACTCTTATGCTTCATAAAGCTACTCACCCTCTAATTGAGAGAAGGATGTGATATCATTCTGGAGTTTGATGGTCTTCTCGGGAGGAAAATACTTGTACAAGAATGCCTAGGAGGGACCATACCAAGTGGTGAATGAATTGGCATTCGAGTTCAAAAGCCAAAACTTGGTCTTGTCCTTCAAGGAGAAAGGAAATGGCCTTAATCAGATGGCATCGTTGGAGACTCATTCATCTTGATCGTGTCACACTTCTCCAAGAAAGAAGCAATGTGGTTATTGGGGTTCTCCATTGGGTATCCTCCAAATTGGTCTTGTTGAAATAAGGTGATAAACGACGGTTGAACTGAAAATTGTTTTCCTCGACAGGAGGTTCACGATGCTAGATGGAATGACACTCAAATCCGGCATCACAAAGTCCCTCAACAGGGTTGTGTAGGATCCATGTTGGCCTCTTGAGTTTACCCACCTTCCCTACTTTGGCTTCTTGCACATTGTTCGCGAGCCTGGAAATTAGCTTTGATCTCGGGATCAAAGGGGGTCAAATCACCCGAACCTTGGCTTCTTCTATGTATGCAATAACAACTACTACCAATGGAGTTAAGATGACTCAAGAAGGAATAGCAACAATTGAACAAAATAAAAACAAATCTCTAGCCTCCAACCGCACTTCTAGTTATGATACTAAAGAATCTTGCTCACCGGTAATGACACCAAAAACCTGTTCGTTTGGAAATATGCGTTAAATTTATATCACAAGTGAACGGTTTATCGCCGTATACTTGGGGCGTCGTCCACTGAGAACAAGACTTTAGGATACCTACCTCATTGATTAGGTTGACTTTAGAGAGGTGAAGAGTAAGTTCGGGAGAGAAGGAAGCAAAGGCTAGCCAAAATAGTGGTCTAGAATTCAATGGGTGAAGCACTTATGTGGAAGGATTAATCACTAGTAGCTACTTACTCATGCTAGGCATGGGTTCCCAAACTTTCTACTTCATCATAAGGGAGTGATTGGCTCATGTGGGGCAACCCAAATCTCCTTTCGGAGAGTAAGGGTAACCTTAATTCACTAGCCCACCTATTTTTATGGAGGGCTTGAAGATCAAGGTTGAAGATGACCAACTTGCACCTAACAAGGCTTTGGGTTTTTTCCATAGCCAAGGCTTGTTCTCTCTTCTTCTATCCAAATAGGGTGAATACCTACCTCTCAGTATGGTTATTCACCTCAAGTACTAGATGAAATGTCCTTTCGTGCATTTCATCGAACACTTGATCGTTAGAGGATGAGACCCCTAAATAACTTGAAAATTAAAGCAAGACAAGATCACACCAAGCTTATTGTGCCATCCTAGCCCCTAATCCCCAACCCAAGTTAAAGAAAACTACTCACAAATCAACATCGTAACAATCCAACAATCACAAACAAGCATAATCAAACAACCTAAGCAAAACGAAGCAAAGAGGATAAGAGAGAGAAAGAAGAACAAACTTAGATTAAGGGAATGGAGAATGAAAGTCTTCACAATCATCAATCAACAATAACCCTAATCTTGTCTTAGCCCTAAATCGAACCTAGAAAGTGTTTTAGGTGCTTTTTAAAGACGAATTAAGCATAATCCCGAAATTAGGTAAAATAGGGTATTTATAGGTACAAAATCTAGGAAAAAGCTGGGGGTCACTTGGCCCTAAACGAACCAATCGTTCCGTTATAATCACGTAGATTAAGCCGAGTTTGGGAACCCACGCCTGGCATGAATGATTAGCCACTAGTGACTAATCCTTCAACCCAAGTCCTTCTCCCCTTGGATTCTAGACCAATGTTTTGGCTAGTCTTTCCTTCCTTTTCTCTCTAACGTTTTCTTTACCTCTCTAGATTCAACCTAGTCACTATATTAGGTATCCCAAAGTCTTATTCTTAGTGGATGAGACCCCAAGTATATGACGATAAAATGTTCATTTGTGGGATAAATTTAAAGCTTATTTCTAAACAAATACTTTTACAATCCATTTTGCAAGATGCTCCTTAAATTTTGTTGAAAGGACTATTTTGTTAGGAATATAAGAACTATCAAAGATAGTATTATCATTAAACTTTTTGTAATTGATTACCATTTTTGCTTTTCCCCTTGTTTCTTCAACATGATTTTTTACCATGAAAGCGAAATTGATGTGAGGACTCTTGCTATTTCTAATTGATCCTTTATTCAGAAGTTCTTTGATTTGTTTATCAAATTCTTGGATATCTTGGAATGTATACATCATCTGTTTGACTCGAATAGTAGTGTTAGGATCTAACAAAGTAATCTCTGCAAATGTTTTATCTTTATTCCCAAATTTTTGAGGATTATCATAGTAGAGTTCTTTAAATAATTGATCTTATTGTTCAGCGATCTATTCTTTGATAGATAACTCAACTAATGAGATTGTTAATGCTATCTCGCGTTGAGTAGACATTACTTTCTCACCACACTAGTTACATGTGGATTTAATCTTCTGATGAGTGTACATATTATTTGACTTACCAATAGAGATTGAGTGACCATTTATTATGAATATTATTCGATTTATGGTCTGTGTGCATGAAAAAAATAGTCTCTGAAAATTATTTTCAATAATCATATCATGGGAGGGTTGATCATTAGCCCATAGGACTGGTATAATGCATTGCACTCTCCTATTTCTATTGATAACCCTTCTATGGCCTCCATGTGGCTTATTATGCTATTGTCAGTTATTTTTACTTGTAAAGGATTCTTGACTTTTTTTCACATAAATTCTGAAAATAAAAATCTTTTTTCAAAATGAATAGAACAACCGCTATCTATGTAAGCACATAGTTCATATTGATTATATCACTCTAAACATACATTTATTGGGATATAGATGCTATCAGAATTTGTGTTGGTGACTTCATAGCATATCTCTATTTGACTAATTCATCTTTATAGATTAGCTTATTAACAGTTCTTGTTTTGTACGCAATGATTTTTCTATCTAGATTTATACTTCAGTCAACACTATGTCTTGCCATTTCAAAATTCATTCTACTCATTTCACTCGTCATACTAATTATGTCGTCTTCTTTAACCTCTTCTTTAGCTATCAAAGATCCTTCTCCCCATTTTGATCTTGTGCTCATGCTTTTTAGTGATTGGGATTTAATGGTAATTCTATCATTTTCAGCAATTTTTATTATGTTCTTCTTATTGATTTTTGTGGAATTGGCAAAGCCAGATATCCAAGACCTATCAATTTTTATCTTCTATGAGTTGGGTTCTCTGAATTTTTTCATTGGAGTAGGACTTGTAAAATTTTTCTGCTTCTATCCTTCTTATCTTGGTCTTTGGNTCCATGGTATTATGTAATTTGTAGATTATTTTTCAAAATATCTTCAGTAGGCATCTTCCTTTTTTCATATCCATCCCAAATGTTTTTATCTTAAGGAATAGGAAGTTTTTAGCAAATTTATCTTTTAAACTCACATAATATTTATGTCAACAATTGAATCCTACCGATCCATTACATAAATTAGTTTTAGTCTTTGTGATA
>NCQV01130475.1:69014-81940 GCA_002740545.1 Lophocereus schottii | reverse complement strand
GCATAACATATGCAAGACATATCTGGAGCTGTAGTTTGTATGTGGTTTGCATCCATTTGTTTGATGTTTGTTTTCTTCCATCATCTTCGTTTTCATTCACATTTTCCATTTCAGAGTCATAGACTCCACATGGAAGGAATTTGGATCTATGTATTATTTATTGCTGACATACCTGCCATCTGATACTGGTGTTATTTGCAGCCTGACCGGGTCACAGAGTTTTGTAAGAGAAATAAGCTACAGCTCATCATAAGGGCCCATGAGTGTGTGATGGATGGTTTTGAACGGTTTGCTCAAGGACAGTTGATCACACTTTTCTCTGCTACTAACTATTGTGGTAAGGACGGCAAAATCAATTTCATTTAGCACGCTTTTTTGTCCTGCACCTACGATCAGTCTGATTGTGTGATATGTCAGGGACTGCAAACAATGCTGGGGCAATACTTGTCATTGGTAGGGGTTTGGTGGTGGTTCCAAAGTTGATTCATCCCTTGCCACCACCTGTGCAGTCACCTGAGAATTCTCCTGAAGCTGCCATGGATGACACTTGGATGCAGGTAATGTTAATTCTTGTCAGCTAGCGAAAAACTTGGGGTCGCTTCTGAATTATCGCTGCAAAAAATTGACCCAACCAGGTTACCCAACCTGAACAACCTAAAGGGCTGATCAGAATGGGATATCAAATTTTTTTGTTTATTTGAATGTGAAATGAGTGATCCCCCAAACTCAAATTTGTTTGACCAATGTAAATTAGAGGAATGTTTGGTGAATAGTTCTTTAGACCCAGATTAGCTATTTGATGTAGTCCATAGGCTAATTTTGATGTTTGGTAAACTAGCTTTTTGGACCCAAAAAGCTAATTAGAAAAAGCTCAAGCTATGAGATTTTGCAATCAAACTCTTGGAAATTAGTTTTTTTTTTTTGTTCACAACCTTGTCATGAACTAATTTTACCTAACACTTTTTCTTGAAATGGCTAATGTAAACAGTTACCAGAAGCAATTGATGCAAACAACTAATGCAAACAGTCAATAACTGCTTTCGAAACACCACCTAAATTTTTTTTTTTATCCCCATTATTGGGTAACTGATTTCTGAACTTGGCATCATTCAAACATGAAATGGCCCAACCCAATTACAAGCTGAGTATTTTCCTACCATTTTCAGTAATGCCCCATGCTCATGACAGTTTGTAGGATCTTATTATTTGTCGTGTTTCATGTATTACTGATAACCAAGGATTCAAAATGCGGTTTCGGTCGCGATTTTGGTTTCGATAGCGGTACGGAAAAATCACTCTAATATGGCAATTGCGTTCCATAACGCGGCTATCGCGGCATGAAAACGCGGTTCGTCCAACTCCAAAACCTTTCCATCGCGGCTGTTTCGTCGGGATTCGGCCACATTTTGAATCCATGCTGATAACCTCTCCTCTTGATCCTTCCCTTCCTCGTTATTAATAGTATACCTTGTCTGATGGCTCAGGAGCTAAACACTCAAAGACCACCAACCCCCACTAGAGGTCGTCCGCATTCCGATCACGACCGTAATTCACTCGCGTATATCTGAAGTTGGTTCGATTGTGAAGATTCTTTACCATAATTGTACGCTTCCTTGTCTGTGGTATCCTTCATGATTCAAATTTTTGCATTCATTCACCGGCAGCTGTTATTTATAACGTAATGTTGTAAATCTGAGTCTAATGTTAAAGGTTCTCGTAGTGTAAGCCCTATCTTGTACATGTAATTTCAGCATCAGAATAGAGTTTAGCCTGTTTTTGTCAGCCTATGCATAATGTTAGTCATAGCAGTCCAATATGAGCATTTTTGTAATACTGTAAATCGAGGCCATGAATGAATGTACAGGTTAGCGGTAGAGGTTAGCGGCAGTTGAGGGAAGCTTTTTATTGGACTTTTTGTTTGGTGTAGTACGGGACTATTATAGTTGGTTGTAATTTGTCATATAACTGTGTACTGTACTTTTTTTTTCAGATTTATTTTTCTATTTGTCTTTTTCTGTGTGATACAAAAATTATTTTTGCAACTAAGATGGACCAAGGGTCTACATACCTTACAGAAAAGGTATGATAAGAGGCAAGAGAGTTAAGTGAGCAATCTCTGTATCACACTACTCGATTCCTAATAGACTCTAGTGGCATTCAACCTCACCTTTTTTGCGCAGAAGGTAGGAATTCTACTTCTTGTGCCTTGAGTGCAGACACGAAGGATTATTTACGGCTTCTCGAGTATACAAGTTGTCTAATTAACCTAAGCTGTACTGGCCAACCGGTTGCCTCCTTCCTATGCCATATGCCACCTTCTTCGTTGGATGTCTGACAACCTATGCGCTCTGTTGCTTATAGTAAATTTTACGTTAAAACTAAAATTTTTCTGGGGATATTTGTTTGCGTATCTTTTGAAAAATTTTATTTCTTAGTTGGTTGGAGGTATTAGTCATGTAATGTGGACAATTGCAAAAAGTATTACCATTACTGTACTTAGTTGCTTATCAGGGTTGCAGTCAAAGTTGATGTGCAATTGCAATTAAAGCAAAACATAGGATCATACCATTGCAGACATGTTTACATTAGTTGAAGACTAAGGCTTTGTTTGACAAATAGTTGTTAATTATCAATTGTTTGTATTACCTGTTAGTTGTTTCATTTAGGGTTTGTTTGTTCTTAAAAAGTAGCTTGGGAAAAAAATAAATTTGAAAAACTATAATGTTTATTTGTTTGGAGTGAAGAAAAAAGGTTGGAAAAAAAGTAAGGTAGAAAATTTGAGGAAAACTAGAAAAATACAATACAAAATATTTTCATCCTAAAGAGATGAGGAAAACAGTGGAAAAATTTTCAACCACCTGCCCGATAGCCCTCGTCCCCCCCTCCCCCCAAAAAACACTTGGAAGAGCTCTTTCCTCGCCTCTCGCTTCTATCTACTCTCTCCTTCCCTCAGATAAGGTGGCCAAGGACTCCTCCGGTCATGCTCGCATCTGGTGACCCCCCCTCTCTCTCTCACACACTCACGTGTTGCAATTCTAGGGTTTCATTGATAGGAAAATTAGAGTTTCCTCCATCTTGCCCTAGAAATCAGCAATCTAGAAAAACCCAAATTTGAGGGTACTATGTGTGAATACAAATTTTGAGTCTAAAATAATTTAGATAAGAAATTGAGAAACAAATTGAATTTTTGTATTTATATTGTATATAAGGGTACAATCACTGTATAATTGTTACAAGAACAAGTATAATAAATCATCTGATTCGATATCCTCTAATAATCTTGAATAAATTTGGTCTCGAAAGATAGCCTAATACGCTTAATCTCTACCTTGAAAATAGCTTAATCTCTAAAAGTGGACGACATGTGTTTGGAGTGCTTGTTGTCTTCCTCCATAGAGAAATTTTGAGTTCCTGTGAGTTCTTCTAAATGCCGACCTCTAAAATAAGAGAAGTAGCTCTATTTTTATAGAGAAGTCGAAATTAAGGTTTCTTCCTGATTATCTTTAAAAAGGAATAATAATTTATTTTCTACATCATTTGTGGCACATGGTGTTTTTTAATTGGTTGCAATAATTCTCCATCAAATATTTAATTTAGTGGACTATCGTAATTAATTTGACATGTGGTGGAGTATAATTAGATGAAATAAAAAATATTTCATTTTGCATGTGGCAGCACCTGGTTTGTCGTTGAATTTTTTTGCCTCCTACAAATGCCCCCTCAAGACTCGACCACATACACGAATTTGAAGTGTTTTTTTTTTTTTTTCAAGGGTCCCAAATTTAACAGATTTTTTTTTTCAAGGCAAACATATAGGGGCTTTCCTTTCAGCCTTTCTTTCATGTTGGTTGTGCTTGTTCGTACTTCCAGTTAGAGATACTGGTTGCATTCATCTTGGGACTTTCTCAGTAGCATCGAGTATGGAAAGAGGCCAAACATATCGTCTTTCTTCGGCTATCCTCGCAAGCATTTATAGAGGTCTTGGCAAAATTTTTTGCTCTGGTCATCTGAGAAGACAATGAGGTCATATCACATAGCATTTTCTTTATGCTTGGGTGGCTAAATATTTCCAATTGACTTTGATGATAATGTCTCATCCAACTTAAGAATGCCAAAATTCATTGGCTTTGGTTGGGCTAAAACTTTTGACCTTGACGAAACATGTAGACTCATCAATTCTGGGAGGGATTTTTCCTGGAATTCTATTATAAGGCATTGAATCAAAGGGACTCTCATCAACAATGGCCAACTGTCACGGGCCAACTTTGCTTATTTTGTTAACATTCGTTTGAGTTACACTGATGTGATTACGAGGATAGTTTTGTTATAGAGCACTATTGCCCCAACAAGTTCAGCAGACAATTTGGCTTTCATTAGGACATTCTTATAGGCATAGATTTATCCATCCTTCCGATTTCAAAGATTATGTTTTGACTCGATCAAGCATGCGTACGCTATAGAACAAATTCTAGAGTGTTGTTTGTTGGTCAATGTCCTTCTTTGGAGAGAAAGTTCACTCTCCACTTCCAAGAGTGGTGGTCTAAAGTGTTCCTTACTTCATTGGGCACCTATTCTGGAGGGAACTCAAAGAGGAAGGGAGACCGTTCATCTGACCAAAATATTCAAAGGGATGAAGGCCCTTTTTGCTCGAAGCTCAAACTGAAGATCATTCGCTCCCAAAAGCCTTTAAGATCTCCTGTTCTTGAAACAGAGGACAACACTTCTTAGACAAAGATCCTAGGAGTAGGTGTTGCAATTTCAGTCACACCTATCTCTGTAGTTCTGATCCAGAGTGTTGCTATGCCAACAAAGGCCCCAGATGAGGTTAGACTTACTCCTAAACCTTCACCTGCTACAGCTTGTGGATGAAAGTTGAAGTCTATTGTTGTTTGTACTTCTGATGAATATGGTATGTCAAATGTCCAAGGAAGTAAGTTAAATTATGGGAAAACCATTTTCCTGCCTCCACACGGTGCAAAAAATATCATAGACATTTTGGATTGTGATCCCAGCCCTACTGGATGCTTGGTAAATTTTTTTTTTTGAAATGCTTACCTCAATGGTCCCTTATTTGACCCCTTTTTTCCTTTAAAAGAGAGAAAGCAGTGACATGANNTTTAAGGAGAAGTTGTTATACACTCCTCTGCTATTAGGAAGTCATTGTTTCCCCTCAATTGAGCACTTGTCATTCCTTAGGGATAATTTCAGTGGCAATAGTTTATGTCTCAATGACTCGAAGAGTATTTATACCCCAAATAATGATGATGAAGCCGAGTCTACCCCCAGGCAGATGCTCCATGAGTTCCCCCTCTACTACACCCTTAAGAGCTTCACAAGATGTTTCTGTCTTCAACGTTGGTATCGTCATAACAGAAGTGAACAAGAGTGGAGCTCGGATGACAGGTCAAGTTATTCTTGACAAGGTGTTTTACACCCCTTTTGAAAGGCTTCATTACCTTAAGGGCGAGTTCGACAGTTTTTACGACCTCATCAATAAAAGAGGAGGTGATGCTACTCCTTTAAAGAATAAAGTTGAAAGGCCAATCCACTAGGCATGCAGCCTTAAAGATCGGTAAGAAAGCTACTCCGATCGAATGTCTATCGAGGTGTGAGAGAGTTGTCGTATAGAGGCCGGTAGTAAACTCAACGAGGCTTCCATCAGTTTGAAACAAAAAGCACTCGTTACAATGCACTCAAGGATAAGCTGGAGCAAGTGGATTCGAGGTGCGAGGAATTGCTAAAAGAGCTATAATCCTTAGATAATCAAAATAAGGACCTCAGTTGTCAAGTGGCAGCTAGTAAGGATCTGCTTCAAGAACGTGAGCGGGCAGTCATTGACTTAAAGGGTCATATTGACACTCTTAATGCCATTAAAGTCGTAGACCCAGCCACCAAAGCTAGTTTGGAGAAGACTGAAGCTTATGTAAAGGAGTCCTTTGAAGATTTAAAGACTTCCAATGGACATCATAGCTTTTTTAATATAGATTCATTATGTGTGTTTTTTTAAATGAAATAAGCCTGAGTTGATTCAATGAGGTTTGAATGAGAAATTCCAATCTTTTTTTTTTAATTGCTACATGAATGTCTTGGTCAATTTGTCTTGTTATTGGGTCACATCATCAATTCATCATTGATACCATGTCAAATCATTTTGCCCTTTGTTCAAAAACAAGCTATCGACAACTTGCAATCAGGCAAACCCGAAACTAAATCAAAAGACCCTTCTCATTACGCATAAGCAACTTTATATATATATATTGTTTGATCTTTTTGTGGCTGTGTCTAGATACATACCGGATTACCTACGTACCTAAAGGCAGCATATCACCCTAAAGGATCAAGCCATATGTAGTTCATAGGACAAGGACAATTTTTTTTTTCTGTTTGGCCGTTCACAGTTTATACTCTTGCAGGTTAGGAGTAGTACAAAGTTTTTTTTGATTTGTTTTATTTGTTTTGCATGAATGAGCAGTTTAGGCTCTTGCTTAGGAGCTTACAAATATCAATGCATCAAGGATGGTAAAGCTTCAAAAACTTGCCATTTATTGGCCCTACTCGCACTCCATCGGTGCTAACTATCTTATAAGCGCCATTTGTGTAGACTTCCTGAACCACATAAGGACCATCCCACTTGCAAGTGAATTTGCTTCCAATCCTGTGTGAAACAATGATTGGCCTCTTTACCGCGAGCACTTGATCTTTGACTTGAAATGAATGTGGACTTACCTTTTTGTTGAATGCTCGTGATAAGCGAGCTTGATAGTATTTCAATTTTGTTGCGCTCGAAGTCTTTTTTCATCAAGAGCCTCAAGCTTAGCTAAACGAAGTTTGTGATTTTCATCTTTAGTTAAGCCTTCTTGTATGGCAGTGCAGAGTGAAGGAATTTAAAGTTCCAAAGGCAATACAACTTCAACCCCATACACGAGTAAAAAGAGTCGATTGAGTTGGCGTCTTGTACGTGGTTTTGTATGCCCAAATGGCCTCTTCTAAGTTTTAATGCCAATCCTGCTGTGACTTTCCCACCACTTTGCTTAATAGGTTGCAAAGTGTCTTATTAAAAGCCCCTGCTAACCCATTTGCAAGTGCATTATACATTGATGATTTATGCTAAACAAACTTAAACTTTCCACATAGTCACTTACCAGCTTGTTGACATTTGCCATTGTGGGTGATAATGTATCGAGCCACACCATATTAGTAGATGATGTGTGTTCGGATAAAATCAACAACATTCTCCTTTTTGACTTCTCTTAGCCGAATTGCTTCTGCCCATTCAGAAAAGTAGTCCGTTGCTGCCAAGATATACGAGTGACCAGCAAAAGATTTCGCAGTGATGGGTCCCACAACATCGAGCCCCCAAGCTTCAAATGGCCAAGATGCCACAGCTCGATGGAGTGGTTTAGGGGGTTGGTAAATAACATTGGCATGTAACTGGCAAGGCTGACACCTCTTTGCATAGTCAATGCAATCTTGCACACAGTAGGCTAATAGTAACCCATCCTCTTGATTCGATCATACAACTTGGGCGATGTCTGGTGTGCACTGCATATTCCTAAATGTGCTTCCTCCATTGTTTGTCTTGCCCCTTCGTTACCCAAGCATCATAACCAAATGCCAAGGAAAGAACACCGATAAAGAGTCCCATTGAACTAAAAGAAGCGGGGAGCTCTTCCTTGGATTTTTGTCCTATGCTTTGGATCATTGCGGAGCTTCATATGCTACAAGTAATCAATGAGCGGTTGATGCCAATCTTCTTCATCTATTTCTTGAGCACTGACTGCATTGACGTCTTCCTCAAAATCTTCGTCAAGGGGGTGCAACGACCCATCGATTATAGACGAGGACATTCATTTTTCTTCTACCCTCCAGTGCCAAAATGGCTGCAAGATTTGTAAGCGCATCAGCCATGTTATTGGAATTCGTAGGAATATGCTCTAACTTGACGGTTTCAAGCTTGCTTAACAATCGCGAGGCACACCTATAGTACGAAATGAGATCGTCCTTTTTGACTTCATACTCTTCGAGGAGTTGTTTGATGACCAATTACGAGTCACCATAGATGTCAAGATCTTTGATTCTCATTTCTATATCCATTTGAAGGCCAATGGTGAACGCCTGATACTGAGCCATGTTATTTGAACACAATTAGGTTAACACAGTGAATAGGTAAGGACATGCTTTTCAAGGGAGACAAACACTACATCGGCACCAACCCCATCGTTTCTTGCAGCTTCGTCGAAGTATATTTCCCAACGTGGGAGAATATCAACAAAGGATACATCCGCACCTAGCAGGTCATCGTTTAGCTCCCACTCATTGGGAGTTAGGTGATTTGCTAAGAAATCCGCCAGTGTTGACCTTTGACTGCCTTCTGTGGCACATAAACAAGATCATGCTGCTTTAAGATCATTACCCACTTCACAAGTAGGCCACTGAGAACTAGCCTTGACAAAATGTACTTGATGGGATTAGCTTTAGAAACCACTTGCAATTTATACACTTGCATGTAATGTTTTAGTTTTTGAACGGCAAATATAAGTGATAAGTAGATCTTTTCCATAGGAGAATATTTTAATTTAGCCCAACAACGTACGACTTAAGTAGTACAGAGCCATTTCTTTTCCTTCCTCATTTTTTTGACCACATAAGACTCCCAATGACTGTTCTTAAGCCGTGACATAAAGTATAAGAGGCTTGCCAGGGATACTGAACACTGAAAGATTTGACAAGTACTTTTTAATTTTCTCGAAAACGTTACAGTACGACTCGCCCAACTCAAAAGGTGTTCCTTTTTTCATGAAGTGGCTAAAGGGATGACAACTACTAGCGAGATTCGATATGAACTTTGAATATATGCCAAGTGACCTTGAAGACCATGAAGCTCTTTGAGATTCTTAGGCAAAGGCATCTGTTGGATTGCTTTGATCTTGGATTGATCAATCTCTATCCCCTTATGGCAAATGACAAATCCCAAGAATTTTCCAGAAGTGACATCGAATGAACAATTGAGTGGGTTCAACTGACATTTTTGCAGTCGTTTGAAGACCCCACGAAGATCTTGAATGTGGTCGAATTTCCTTTTGGATTTGACCACTAAGTCATTGACGTAAAACTCAACTGCCTTGTGGAGCATATCATCAAAAATATTTTGCATTGCCCTTTGATATGTTGTCCCTGCATTCTTTAAACCGAAGTGCATCACTTTATAGCAAAAAATTCCTTTGGGTTTGCGAAAGGCCGTGGCGTCCTGGTCCTTCGGTGTCAATTGGATTTGATTATACTGCGCAGTACAATCCATGAATGATAAGGCCTTATGTCCCATAGTTGAATCAATCATGAGCTTGGTGACGAGCAACGAGATATCATCTTTTGGACATGTGTCATTGAGATTTTGAAAGTCTACATAGATGCGAAGTGGTCCATTTTTCTTCCTTATGAGGACAATGTTTGCCATCCAAGTTGGGTACCTTACCTCCTGAATGAACCCGCTTCAATAAGTTTATTGACTTCTTTTTCAATTTCGGGTACCAACTCTGGATAGAAATGCTGTTGGGGCTGCTTTTTTGAAGAAGCACCCTCTTTAATAGACAAGCGATGGACTGCAACTTCGGGATTAAGTCTTGGCGTTTCCTTATAACTGCATGTGAACAAGTCCTTATACTCTGAGAGGAGATTGAAATGCTGATTTTCTTCGTTAGGTGTCAGCAATGAACTTACAAAAATAGGGCGAGGTTCCTTGGCAATTCCAAGATTCAATTCCTTTAGATCATCGACTGTAGCTTAACCCCCATCCGCAAGGGTTTTAGGAGTTTCTGCAAGCTCTATCTCTGAATTCTGGAATTGTGATATAACGAGAAGAAGCCATCTCATCTTTGCCTTCCTCCTTATTCAAGTTAGAGTTACTTTGTTGACCAGTGAAGCTTACTGTGAGCCTTTTCACTTTGAATGAACCTTCTGTCTTGACATCCATGGTTGAAAATTGCTTCATTCGTGAAGGAATAGAACTTTGTACCTTGTTTATATCACCTAAATGATTAAATACGGAACGTTTGAGCTCCTGGGATGGCCTTTCAATGGCTCTATTCCCTTCTTGATCCTATTAAACACTGAAGGCTTTGGTGGTGCACTCCCCCATGCTTATCTCTTGCTTGTCCCTAAGAAAGACTAGCTTATGAGTGATCATAAAAGGGAGATAAACCTCTAAACTCGCCCTCCCCAGATAAGAGATGAACAATCAACAAGCCAAGTTAGATCATGCATTAAAAGCAGCCAAGTCAAGGTATGAGACATTCTCAATAAAACACATGCAATACCATCCATAAATCACCCCAGCCAAATGCAACACATTGAACACCCCTATATTGAAGCACATAGTAGGACAAGACCTTCCTTAATAAATGGTCAGTAAGCATGACCGCTAGAACTTCACTTTAGGGCAAAGTGGAATACTCCTCTCAACGTGTTTGGAATATGTAACAATGATATACTCAATACTTTATCCAATCAAGCAAACTATCATAAGCTTGGTAAAGTTCTCGATCCTCCACTACTCGATGCAAAATGTAAAATGTCAATCATGAGGACTTGCAAGAAGATGTAATGGGGCCAATGGTTAAGGGTGAGAAGTGGAGTAAATTTGGGAAGAGTGGAGCTAATGGTCAAAAGACTAGGAAGCAAAAAACACTTTCACAACTAGCAGCAAGATAATATCTTCACACCACATTTGAAATCTAAACAATCAAACCCCACAAAAACCTCAAGGGAGGAATTTAACAAACTTATTGCCAAAGCCCTATGCCAACCACTTTATTCACAACTTCTTTATTTTTTTCTCTTCTTCAACTTTTTTTTCTTTTTTTTAAATTTTCTTCTAACATTTTTTATTTTTTTCTTTGAGAAGCAAAACAAGCTACATGTGAATGGAATGGGGAAAACAAAACCAAATCAGAATTCCTCCTAAGCAAACCATCAATAAGCTATCCAAGGTGGACCAACATCCAAAACAAACCCAACTCAAAATAAAAGTGTTGCTCCACTAGACCTTGATAAGAGTATAGGGAATATATATATATATATATATATATATATATATATATATATATATATATATACACACACACATATAGGCCAAGTATACAGTGGATATGGTGTAACAACAAAGACAAAGGGAAAGGTACAAAGGGCTAGCAAAAGAGGTAGTACATATCAATGGGTAGCGTTTTGGCTCATGTGGCTATAATGAACAAAAGTTGCCTCAGTCATGTCAACATATGAAAATGTTAAATGTGATTTCAAAGAGAACAAAATCAAGTTCTAGAGATGCAGTCATAGAGGCGTCACACATAAAAGGAAGCATGAGACTATATGCAATGAATAGTCATTAGGCTCAAAATCTCATAGGTAAATCTACCACAGTCAAGCAACTTACTCCAAAATGTGTCCCATTTATCAAAGTCAATCAAGTCAAACCACATGAATCTCAGGGGCAATTGGTATGCAACATAGGGCAGGGAACTACAGATGCCAATGCCAAACACATTTTCACAAAACTCATACCATAACAGGCCCTACTTTAACACACAGATCAATAGGATTTATCAATCATCGCCCTTATGTTCTCTTCAAAAGAGGAGTTTTCACAAACTTCTAGCAACTCTTTTATTCTGAAAGAACTAAATCTAACTAAGAAAGTAGTAAACATAAAAGGATAATGAAGAGAAGGGTAAGAAGTATAGCTAGAAAACTTATGAATGCCCAACTCGATTACTTCTCCTTTTGTGATGCAAAATCTAACCTGTATGCTCTAAACTACATGCTCCATTAAAGGAAAAATGTAGAAAACAACCTAATAAAATGATATGACATTCTATCTATATGATGCAAATGCAAGTTGATGTCATTCAACCCATGCCTTAACATCCACAATTCCACCCAAAGAGCTACAAGCTCACCCTCCCCATACTTGAGATTTTCATTATCCTTAATACAAAGGATATATAAAGAAGCCAAGGGAAGGGGAGGACCAACAGCGCTGAGGGGAAAAAGGGGGGCGAGGGAGGAGTGACACCCTTTTTTTCTTATATTTTTTCTAAAATACTTGGGTTGCCTCCCAAAAAGCGCTTGTTTAAAGTCCTTAGCTTGACCCTTACCTGGTAGAAGATGATGTCGGGAGGAAGGAGGTGGAGTATGTAAAGTAGGTAATGGCGATGCAATCAAATCCTGTTCGAGATGGAAAGTATTGATACCAAAACAGCTTAAGAGCAGAGGAGATAGATCAGGCAAGACCACCGACCTCGTATAAGGTCCTCTGCCTCCATAGGATATCTCTACTCCAAAGACTGCAGCGGGAGGGATGGAGGGAGTAGGTACTGCAGGTACTAGGTAGGCACTAGGGACTAAGGGTGGTGTGGGTTGAGGGAAACAAAAATCAACCTTTTCCCTACAAAACTGGAAAGACATAGTGCCTGGCTGCACATCAATCACGGCTCCTATAGTAGCTAGAAATGGTCACCCGAGAATGATGAGGACCTCGGAGCTCTCATCCATATTCGTGATGATGAGGTCACAAGGGATGACGAACATACCCTGTTGAACTGGGACATTCTCCAAAATACCTACAGGTCACCTGATGGAGTGATCTGCTAGTTGTAAGATTGCGGTAGTGGATGTGAGGTTCAGCAATTCAAGCTTCTCACACAGAGAGAGAGGCATTAAGCTTATACTAGCCTCCAAATCACAAAGGGCTCCCTCAATCTGCTGATCCCTTGTAGCACAAGGGATGAAGAAACTGCTTAGGTCCTGCAGCTTCGATGGCGACTGACTCTGTAGAACTGAGCTGCACATCTCTCCAATAGGGACCACTGGACCTTTCTCATGCTTACCTTTTTTGGAAAGAAGCTCTCTCAAAAATTGTAAGTAGGCCGGTG